>CALSFV010000495.1:0-89161 GCA_943737045.1 Parapristionchus giblindavisi
GGAGGAATGAGTAGTCCTACCTCTCTCCCTCTCTCTCTCCCTCTCCCTCTCTCTCCCTTTCTCTCCCTCTCTCCCCTATCAGTCCTTACCTTCATATCTATTCTCTTTCCCTTCATAGTATCACAATGCAACCTCATCTCTTCTCTTCTCATTTTCTTATCATTCTCTAGGCATACAGAGACCCTTTATGTCCTCTTCAATCTCTACCTCTCAACTCTCCCTCTCCTTATTCTCTCCCTCTCCCTCTCCCTCTCCCTCTCCCTCTCCCTCTCCCTCTCCCTCTCCCTCTCCCTCTCCCTCTCCCTCTCCCTCTCCCTCTCCCTCTCCCTCTCCCTCTCCCTCTCCCTCTCCCTCTCCCTCTCCCTCTCCCTCTCCCTCTCCCTCTCCCTCTCCCATCTCAATCAGTGTTTACCTCTATGATAGTCTTCTCTTCTTCATCTATCGATATACTTCATTCATTGTATAAGCTGAGTAAACTACATCGCAATCCCTTCCTGTTCTCTTACTATTCATCCTTTTATTCAATTAATCAATCGATAATCCATTTCCTCATTTATTGATTTTGTCGTCCTTCTAAACTTGATTCGCCTTTTTCGATTCCATTGATTTATTCGATCGATATCATGATTATATCAATCAATAATTGATAGAATGGAGCCATCATCATCATTTTCATCATCATTATATTCATTGTCTTCTCATTCTCATTTATTAGCTGCAGCACAACAGAATGCACTACTACAGGGAGTCACTCTTAATGGTTTGTATTTCATTATTTTAGGAATGATATTAATAAAAGAATATGGAATTTATAATGTAGATTATGTATTCTTTATAAGTATAATCAATTCATTTAAATGGAATCAATAATTGTTAATTGATTAAGGATATCAAACATCATCAACATCACCTCCAACTAGTAATGGAAGTAATCAAGAGAATCAACCGACGGGAAAATCACCCGGTTTAGTTTTATTTATTTCATATTTGAGTGTACATTTATATATGTTTGTACTATATCTTCGTTGGGAGAGGGAGAAGAAGAGGAAAGAAACTTTGAATGTTCAAAATAAGAAATTTTGTAAAAAATATAAAATTTTCATTTTAAATAAAAATGAATGCAGGAGCAGATGAGACAGAGTCAGGATCCACAGATGGAACTCCTAATCTTAATCAAATATTGACTATTCGATTGTTAATGCAAGGAAAGGTACTGTATTCATCTTTGATCTTTGATCTCTACGATTATTTCTATCTTAGCTCTCTTCTTCTCCTCATTAAAGACAGAATGTATCCTATTTCTTCTTTTCCTTTCTCAAGTCTTTTTGAATCTCTTTTCTCTGCACGGAAATGTCGATATTTAACATCCATATACATGCATGCATCGAAAAATCAATCGATAATTATAGGAAGTCGGATCGATAATTGGAAAGAGAGGTGATCAGATTAAACTTATTCGAGAAGGATCCGGTGCCAAGGTAAGATAAAGGGATACGGTAGATATTGATTACTGTATAAAGTTCTCGTAGTCTTCATGGATGATATAGAAGAAGAGAAAGAAGATGAAGGAAGAAGGGAATATGATATGATGTTGAGAAAGAGAAAATATATCATATAATAAATATGATGAGAGAGGCAACAAATACACAATAGTATTCATTGATTCATATTATTTTACATTTTATAACACTTCCGAAATGTGCAAAAAATGTTAAATACTTTCAACCTGTATGTATATGTCCAAATTTTCTATCAGCATTGATTATCGATTAATTTTACTAAATATTGATTGATTCAGATCAATATCTCAGATGGAAGTTGTCCTGAGAGAATAGTCACTATAACAGGAACATCAAATACAATTACAAGAGCTATGGATATGATATGTACCAAGTTTGCTGATGTAAGTAATCATATAATATTGATATTGGCCTATCATGATGGGTAGATTGGATAATTCACTATTCATCATGAGTATTCAAAGCTTTCCATCGTCATGCCACTTCTATCTCTCCAACCTCTCTCTAGAATCACTTCCTCTCCCCCTCCCCCTCCTTCTCCCTCTCCCTCTCCTTCTTCCTCTCCCTCTCCCTCTCCCTCTCCCTCTCCCTCTCCCTCTCCCTCTCCCTCTCCCTCTCCCTCTCCCTCTCCCTCTCCCTCTCCCTCTCCCTCTCCCTCTCCCTCTCCCCCTCCCCCTCCCCCTCCTTCTCCCTCTCCCTCTCACACTTCATCATCATATTCATCCTATTGTTCTTCATCATCCACTAGAATGGGTAGAATTCTCCTTCTTCTCTTCACTAAAACTATAGAAGGACTTCATTGTTTCATTCTACTACATTATCAACAAATACTATATAACTAAATATCACAATCAATCAATCAATCAATCAATCAATAAATGAATAATTATTCAGGATATGAAAGCTCTTCCCAATTCTGTTCCTAAACCTCCAATAACTCTTCGTCTCATTGTTCCAGCAACACAATGTGGATCAATAATTGGTAAAGGAGGATCAAAGATCAAAGAGATTAGAGATGTTAGTTTACATTTCATTTTTTGGTGGTTAGAGCTCGTTGGATAAATTTCAGACCAAAAATGAAAAGGGGTACTGTGTGTTGTCTTACTCTAACAAATCGATATATGTGGTAAAGATTACGGTAAACAATCAAGAAATATTTTTATGTGACATATTCATTGCATACTTGTTCAATAGATTTGTGTTGCGAAGAATGAAATATGATAAAGAGAAGAAGAAGTAAGATGATATCTACTATGACGTCGAGTAATGGTGAGGGAGAGGGAGAGAAAGAGAGAAGGAGAGAAGAAGTTGGAGGGGAGAGAGAGAGAGAGAGAGAGAGAGAGAGGAGGAGGAGGAGGAGGAGGGATGAAGAGAGAAAGGGAGAGGGAGAGAGATAGAGATATAGAGAGAGAGATAGAGAGAGAGATAAAGAGAGAGAGAGAGAGAGAGAGAGAGAAGGGAGAAGGGGAGAGAGAGAGAGAGGAGAGACAGCTGACTGAGAAAGATATAGATAAGAAGTATAAGTATACACTTTAATGGCATTTTCTGAAGAATGAAATGATGAAGAATATGAATGATGAATAATCGATTGTATAGATCAATGCTTATTGATTGATTATCATAATAATATTTGAGATTGTATGGTATAGTTGATAACTTAGATAATCGATAATCAACAAAAATCTTTCTTTTTTTATATTCGATATCTTCTTTCTATGTATTCTATATTTTTTTTTTCAAAATGAGTTATTGTTTAAATAGGGTTCCATAGATGTTTCATTTGTACTATGAATGGCTTGAGATATAGTATACAGTACAGCCCGGTCGTGTTTTGTACACATTCTGCGCTGCGCTCCGCAGCGGGGCGCATTTGGACGCATCACTTATTTCCTTTGCGTATGAATATTTTTGAATTCTCAAAGTCTTAATCATGAGTTTTCGTGGTGAAAAGTTCTTTTAATGACTCAAGAAACTGAAACAAAATTTTTATTAATGAGAAAAAACAATTAAAAGGCAAATCACACTGGTCCGAAAATGATGGGTACTGTAAATTTTAAATTAGGTCTTACGGCGATCGTGCGATCGATACGCAATATTACAGTATACCTTTCCAGTAAATTAATAGTGATCAATTTCGGACCAGTGTGATTTGCCTTTTAATTGTTTTTTCTCATTAATAAAAATTTTGTTTCAGTTTCTTTAGTCATTAAAAGAACTTTTTATCACGGAAACTCATGATTAAGACTTTGAGAATTCAAAAATATTCATACGCAAAGGAAATAAGTGATGCGTCCAAATGCGCCCCGCAGCGGAGCGCAGCGCAGAATGTGTAATATTTATTTATGTGGTGACAGTGGCGGAAAACAAATACAAATAGGGTGAAATCTATAGTGCACATAAAATACTATGTCGCAACTGTGGCAACATAAGACAATAGAGTGATAGATTACAAATTGGACAGATTCAACGAAGATTTAACAGTTCTACTAAAAGATTTTGAATTAGGGCAAATAATACAATTATTAGGCAACGAGTTCCATAAATTGACTGATCGATTGGAGATAAAATGGGAGAAACGTTTGGATTTGCATTGGTGCTTACAGAGTTGGAAATTATTTCTACGGGAGTTTCTTGAATTCAAAGACTGAAGGTAAAAGTTTGGGTCATCTAATTCAACTTGTCTATGGATGGCCTTATATGTGAAGCTCAAATCAATAATGGTGCGGCGGTGCTCAAGGAGCTCTAAATTCAAATATGATAATCTATCAGTATAAGATGCATACGGTAGTCTACATTTAGCAAAAATGCGACGGGAGAAGTCTCTCTGCACTTTCTCAATTAGAGATATTAATCTCAATTAGAGATATTAACAAAACACGACCGGGCTGTACTGTATATATATATATATATATATATATATATATATATATATATATATATATATATACATAGATGAAAGAAGCATCAATTATAGGCAACAGGAGCATCGATCCAAGTAGCATCAGAAATGTTACCACAATCAACAGAAAGAGCAGTGACTCTATCAGGAACAGCTGAAGCTATTGTATTGTGTATGACTGAAGTATGTCATATACTTATTGAGGTATAGCATTCATTTATTATTATCCTTTTTAAAAGTATCAATGATTTATTCTCTCGTTACCAAGAAATAATATGTATACGAAATGGAGAGATCATTACGAAACCTCCATCTAGACACAGTGTATACCATCATCTACATTCTAGAAGTAATCAATCAATCAATATTTCAATTCATTTATAGGCTCCTCCTAAAGGTGCAACCCTCTCATATCGTCCCAAACCTTCATTCAATCCTCTTCTTATTGCTTCAAGTGCTGCAGCTACCGCAGCTCAACAGTTGGCCTTGCAGCAACAACATCAGGTCCGTATTCGTGTACTCACATGGTGTAACTCTAAAGACCGTATTGTTGTACTCTAATGACGTAACTGTCATTGTAGCAAGCAGCAATCGCAGCAGCTCTTCTTCAACAAGGAGGAGGTCAATCATCAGGATCAGTATCAGCTACACAACAACAAATTGAAGTATGATTATTGATTGATTATTCATTGATTTATTGATCCAGTCTTATGCATGTAGATCATTATCGATCCATTCAATGTCCTTATTTCTTTCCTGTATTCTGTCCTTTCTCGCATAGATCAATAAGAGTACCGTAACCTACAGTATCCCTTCTCCTTCATTCAAATCTTTTTCCTTCTTACGTTTAATTGTCCAAAGTGTGCTAGAAAGAGCTAAATGCCTTATGATCTATCCTTTCTCTATTCCATTCAATCAATATATTGCTTTCACCTTCTGAACCTACCGTATACTCTCACCTATGATTAAACTACAATAATTTGCCCATTCCTACCGTATTCTATCTCTTCTTCTCTTCTCTTCTTCCCCTCTATCCCCTATTACAGCTGGTTCGTGCGCAACAGGCCTTTGCCCTTCAATCAGCTGGTGTACATCCACTACAAGCTGCTCTTCAACAACAGCAACAACAACAAGCAGTAGCAGGTAGACAGAGTTACAGTGTGCGAGTACACCAATACGGCCATATCTATCTATCTCTCCCCCTTTGTGCAGATATACAGTATTCCATCTGATCAATCCACACTATCCCTCTATGTATCTCAGATGCTTATCTCACAATCAATCCTCTATGGTAGACCTCTTCCCATTCCTTTCTTATCCTACTATAATCATCTATGGTGTTATGGGTTGGTAGTTCAGAGCATGAATATTCTATTCATTCATTCACTTTATCATTCATATTAGGTTGGGCGGAAAGTTTTGCACGATCTCGACATATTTATATTATTTATCGTCATAAAATAGTAGAGTAAGTTATATATAAATGATCACCACATGACTCTATGGCCTTATGCCATCGTAGTGGAATAATATGTATTCCCTCCTATTAAGTGAAGAAGTTGATGAGTTCGGAATTGGTAGAGTCTGATTCGAGAAGTCCCTTTCAAGAACGTATAAATGTGAGATACGAGAGGAGATAATGTGAAGGGGCAAGACTGGATGTGTATGGAGGGTGAGGGAGTATGATTCACACTTAGATAGCACAACCTTCATCGTTGTAGTACTGTGAGACCTTTCGTGTACAGAGTAAATTCATACACCATGTGCTTGAATGCATTTATCAAGGAACATCATTTTACGTAATCGACCAGTGTAGATCTATGACATGATAGTGGTAGACTCGACAAGGTACTCAAAGTATTCCACTTCACGAGATATAAGCCATATTTACTGATTGGACGATTCATTCATAAGAACCTTTACCACATAACGAAGACGACGGAGATCCAAAGGGGGGGTCCACTGTTCGTGATCATCGATAAAAAACTCTTCTTTCAAATTTAGTGTACCAACTCTGCATTGTTGATATATGAGACACATGTGAGGTGTAAGCTTCTGATGGATTTAGATTTTCGACTATAAGAGAGAACTGAATAGTAAAAACACTTTGATAGCACGGGCCCACCATTTTCTAGTATTAACACAATGACAACTGGGAATAATAAAAGTGAGAGAACGAAGTGGGTGAAGTTAGCTTCAGAATGTGCAAAACTTTCCGTCCAGACCAAAATAATTGTGAGAGATTCGGATCAATTTTGCCGATCAGTTCATATTTACAATTATATTTTCATAGTCTTAAATTGTCTCTTAAAACATTGATCGAATCAGATAAAATAAATTAACAATTGGTAAAAAATTTCAGCTCTGCAATATGGTCAAATGATGGCTCTTGACGAGAAAACTGCACTGGAATTAATGCAAGCTCAGGTATCTCATAGGATACGATAGCCATCTAATTATCGATTTATTGAACTAATCGAGTTCCAGTATCAAGCAGCAGCTTATCAACAACAACATGCGGCAGCAGTTGCAGCAGCGACAGGAAATCCATACGCTGTGATGCAGAATAGGTACGGTAGATCATGGTGTGAGAGTACGGTAGACGTGATATCCTAATGCCATCAATTACAGTATGATGTACAGTGGAGCTCCGATGATTAAGACTTCCTCTGGCCAGCCACAATCATCTTCATCTGGTTCAGCTCCTGGTAAAGCTGCTTCATCATCAGCGACTACTGTAGCTGGAGCTGTACGATATGCACCATATTGATTGATATCGATTGATCGATAGATCAATAATCTTGTTCTTTCTTTCCATAAGATCGATAGTTGTGCCACAATGACAATCCTCTTTCTCTGATATAATGGTTGTGTATTCATTTTGATCCATTCTAATAAGTCCATCCATCCATTCATTCATTCATTCATCCATTTATCTATCCATTCATTCATCCATTCTATCTATCTATCCATGATTCTGATATACACTTTGTATATTATTTTTATTATATTGCTCATTCTTCAAATACGCCTTGGTTTACTCTCAAATCTAATCAAAATACTCTTGGAATTAACTCAAAAATTAGAATAAATATACAGAATTGATATAGAGTATAGATAGTTATGAGGAAAAAAAGAAAAGAGAAAAGAAAAGAAAATTATTTGAACTAACGCCATTGATAATGAAAGTAACTCTTTCTTTTCTTTTCTTCATTACCATTTCCGATTCCTCATATTCATTTGCCCCGCTCTCTTTTAATTCATTTCCATTTTCTATTTCACTTCTTCATCTAAAAACTCTAACTGGTTACATTATTCTATATGGCGAGCTTCATTCTATTTTACTGTAATTCAATGATTAGGTAAAACTCTCCCTCTCCCTCCTCTGAACTCTCCTCTCCATCTCCCTCTCCCTCTCTAATCCTCGTCTTCTCTGCCTCTCCATCATCATTCCTCTAATATAGTAGTGAAAAGTAGGAAAGGATTCACTATTACATTCTTCTTTTCTTCTCAATTGTAATATTCACCATGACATCACTCACTCAATACACCACTCACAATCACAATATGCCATCTCTCTTCTCTCTCTCTCTCTTCAATCTATGCTCATTCTAGAGACATTACTCATCTTGTACAATCAATAAATATAATCAATAAAGATATTATTATATAGATGAAGAATATGCGTGCTTTCATAGATGAGATCGTTGATTTAATTTTTTTTTTCTAAGATGAAGCACTCAAATACCATTGGGAGGGAATTGTTGCTAAATAAATAAGTGATTAGTCTGAGGTTCCATACAAAGGTACTTCTATCTTGAATAATTCTTCGTTCATCCTTCTATCAATCATCTTCTTCTGTTCACTTATTGAAGAGAAATCAGAAGAAGATGTAATAAAGATGCTGCAATTGATTATTTTTGAATAAAAAAATCATGAAACAGAATTCAGAAAAATAGATAGAGATAATCCACTAAGTCAATACTTACAATTAGTCGTGAATTATTTGACGAACTCATGAGATCATTTTAAACCTTGATTAGTCCATATGGAATGGCTTAAGTTAAAGAAACTTTAAAAATGTTTTCATTATCAAGAGCGTCCATATTAATCACTTCATTGATCTACAACACATTATTTCTCGGTTAGTCTGAACCGTAGCATATTCAGAAGACAAGTCACATGCAAAAGGTGACATCGACGATCCCGTCGTGCAATGGTAAGACCGCGGATTTGATAACTCATGGTCGGGGGTTCGAAACATATTTCCGAAATTTCCGATTTTCAAAAAGCGCGCCTTCCCCGCATTCCCCGACCAATAAGCACAGTCAGACAAAAATAAATAGTGTAAGGTATGTTAAATAACTTTCCCATCGTTCTGTCTTCACAGTTTGTTCGCGAAAAATTCGCGGGACTCCATCTTTAATTCACTGTCATTTTTTTTCATTTACTTGCGAATTATCAATAATGTTGAAAAACCCAATTACTTGACGCCAAATAATAATGAAAACTTGGTATATGGAGAATGAAATGATCCTCTTCATTTTCAATTATCTTTCCCGATTATTTGCAGATTCTCATTGTCAGGTTCATTCTTATAGGGTTTCTGTAAATATTGAAATACTTCCATTCTATATCAATTTCTATGCTATCGTTCACTTGATGGAACTCGTTCGCAGCATGCATATTACTTTGTAACAGATTTTTAATTTTTTTTTTAATTTTGACATTTTTCAATTTCAATTCCACTTTCATTTAAAAAAACTTATATAAAGCATCTCAATTCATTTGGAATAAAAATATGTCCATCAGAATTGTTATTCATTCATCCACAATTGGTAGAATAATATGAATCTTACTAAAATGCATAGGCGATGAAAATTAGTTTAAAGGTGGAGACTCGCGAATGTTCATGCAAATCTCTTGTATCTCGCTTATGCAAGTGTCAATTGATATGCAATAAGATACAGTGACCAGTCATCAATCCCTTAGCGCAGTGGTATGACTTCTGACTACATAGCGCATGGTCGCGGGTTCGAATCCTATTGCCGAACTTTCTTATTTTCAAAAAGCGCGCCTTTGCCTGCGATTGCAAGCATGATTCATTCATGATTCTAGCGATCAATAAGCTGAATTAGCATAAAGTAAATAGTGTACTGTGCGTAGAATAAATTTTGCTAACTTTCTGTCTTCACAGTTTGTTCACGAAAATATTCGCGGGAGTCCACCTTTAATGGCGCACTAAAAAATAGTGGAAAACGGAAAATGGCGACTTTCCGGGGTCTAAAAAAGTACACTGGAAAACCGAAAATGGAAACTCGAAATTTGAATTCGCGGGCGCGAATAAGGCGCGGGAATTCAAATTCTGACTTTCTAGCTGCGATTTTCTGCGGTTATAAAACTTATATAAAGCCGAAATTTCATTTTTCGACCTTTATGAAGCGTAGAAACTTGAATTCCTACTTAACATCCTTTTTAAACCGCAGAAAACCGCATTTGGATTGCCAGAATTTGAATTCCCGCACCTTTTTTCGCGCCCGCGAATTCAAATTTTCGAGTTTCCAGGTGCTTTTTTAGACCCTGGAAAGTCGCCATTTTCCGTTTTCCACTATTTTTTAGTGCGCCATAAGTGAGTCGATATGCGCCCACTCATATTGCTCATTGAATATGAATTATAGTTCTGAATGACCATCGAGGGTATCCTTCATTAACAAATTGATATATTATACTATTATTATTTAGCTTATTCCAAGAACTGACTAAACGATTCGAAATAAAGTGTGGGTTGATTTATGGTGCACTAAAAAATAGTGGAAAACGGAAAATGGCGACTTTCCAGGGTCCAAAAAAGTACACTGGAAAACCGAAAATTTGAAATCGCGGGCGCGAAAAAAGGTGCGGGAATTCAAATTCTGACCTTCACAATGCGATTTTCTGCCGTTTTAGGAAGGTTGTTAAGTAGGAATTCAAGTTCCAATACTTATAAAGGCGGAAAAATGAAATTTTGGCTCATAATTTGAAATGCCGCACTTTTTCGCACCCGCGAATTCAAATTTCGAGTTTTATTCTCGGTTTTCCAGTGTACATTTTTAGACCCTGGAAAGACGCCATTTCTCGTTTTCCACTATTTTTTAGTGCGCCCTCACAAAGACGTTTTATATAAATAAAGCTGTGTCTGCGAGAAACTCTGATATTTCATGAGATGAGAAAGAAAAGGGAATTGTCAAGTTCGATGAATTTATGTGTTACCTTGTAAGTGAAACATAAGTTTAGATTGTAACAATGCTCAAGTGGCAATAAATTCAAATAAATTGATCGATCGGATTAAGATACATTACGCAGTTTACACTTTTCGAAAATACGACGAGTGTACGCCTTTTGAACGTATTTGATAATTATTATTTTGTGTTCATCATGAGGAGACCAAAGTTCATAGTTTTGTTTAAGAAATTGACGGAGTTATCTACCTATCTATCTTCTCAGTTCAAGAACAACCTTTTTTTACATATCTATATATCTAGCGTCCTCCCAGTTCGAATGAAGACCAGGTTCTTCGAATTGTCATAAGCCAGTCGGTGCAGAATTTGAGAGATCTGGAGCAGGTAACTGGTTCTCCACTATCAATCTCATTCTCATTCGGTCTTTTCTTCGCACCAAAGGTACCTCCAGAACCTTGTAGGGCGGAGAGGGTATTGGAGGATTCCCCATGACTTTCATGGGACAGTGTCAGGCCACATCGAAGAATTTAGAGATTAAGTGGCTTTACCTCAACCCCATATTCCCCCGTCCTATAGGTAGCTATCCCCTTGTTATTTCCATGCCTTCCGATCTCCCGAGCACTACTGCAGAGGAAAAACCTTCCGGAATCAGGCCGATGTCAAATGGGGAATTGTCCTATGGAACGTGGTCAAAAACGTGTTTTCCTTAAAGGGAGACTTTAACGAAATGTTATTGGCATTAAGTGAGAATGAGATGAAGTGTGAAATTGAATATGTCCCTTCACCGTCTTTCACACTATCTGCATAAAAAATGGCCGGACTGAAAAAAATAGAGTATTTCTAAGAAAACGATCTCTTTTGAGAAAAGAATGAGTTAATGTCTTCGTTTATTTACTTGTATAGATAGTATTTCATACATTCTCCCTGTATTTTCTTCTTCTTCTTCTTCTATTTAGTTGTATCCATGAAATCTTCTATTCAATCTAAGAGACTATCTATCTCACTTCTATTCATTAAAGAATGATTGAATAGACCTCGTGTCACTTTCTCCTCTTTCACTCTATTCCCCTTTTCCTCCATTTTACTCTTATTTCTACTTTAATTCTTTAAACAACAACATTCCCTTCATTCAATTTTTTCGCATCATAGATGTACCATTTTCTATCATATTTTACAGCGCATATTTTACACATTTTTCGTTTTACAATTACATTTCCATGTTACATTTTCCGTTTTACATTTTTCATTTTGCATTTTACCATGCACGTGATTCTTTAATAAATTTATGTGCACGCATCTTCACACTTGTTCATCGTGGGTTTTATTTAATGAATATAGTAAAAAAATATGTCTGTAGTATCAATCGCTTATAGTTAGATAGTTGGTGGGAAATGAGAATAACAATTTTCGAACTAATTTTTTTTTTGATTTTACCAAATCAAAAACAAATCCAAAATTAAATTTTTCCACTCTACATTTGGAATATACAATTCAAAAAATATTCAATATAATATATTGACAATGAATAGCTTTTTAAAATTTTCCATTACATTCGTCCGTCAGCCATCATTCACTATTTCCTGCAATATTTTTACGGTATTATTATTTTTTCATAGTTTTTTGGGGACAGTTTGACCAACAGTTTGGGAAAATGAGCGAACATTAATATTTCTATAACATTTAGTAGTCGATACTGTTAACATTATTTTTACATCTATATTCAATGATTGTAATTCCGTCCACAGCGTTTCAATACGACACTTTAGGAAAGGTTTACGAGTAAAATGTTGTAGTTACTTTAGTCAGTTTATTTTTCTCAATCCAAAAAAGCTTTTTCAAATTTTTATGCGTTTTTATAAGTATTTTTATGAGTTATAGGTATCATTAATTCATATGCATTTAATGCTATATACTTTTAATGCTATATACATCATCTATACTTTTAAATTAGATTTGAACTCTTTTCTATCTATTTGATTTATTTCTAATCTTGACCAAACCTAGCATACAAAAATTTCAACTATCTTAAATATAAGGACATTCTAGCTCATTTAACTCCTTTTTTGTCATTTTCTGTTTTATATTTCTTCCTATCATTACTCTCTATCTCTCATACTTTATGTATTAGACATCTCTTCTATCTCTTCAAAAAACCTTGAATATTATTTTTCTAAACATATTCAAACTCTTTATATTAGCCTTATGAGTGTATATTTGTGTATGAGAAATAAAGAGAATATATGGTAGAATGGTTGAGGTTACTATTGACCACACAATCTATTTAATGCATTCGTATGAAAGAATAGCTGTTTTTCGTCTCTCACAACAAATGTTCCTTTTCAACATTCATAGTCTCCTCTAACCCTCCATTATAATAATATCCTTTATTTATGTCAGCTATTCATCGACACATGTGACAGTCAATACAAGGAAATCTTCTATTCATCTTCAATTAATATCTCATCGTTTCTTATTCATATACATATTAATGAATACATTCAACTCTCACTACATTTCGATCTTTTCTAAATGATGAGTCATAATATATTATAGAATAAATAGAATTGGTTCTGAAGGTAGAAACTCGTAGACATGCCAACATGAAAGTTACTTTTCATCATAAAACACGTAAATAATATCTCTGATGTTCTAATTCAAAAGAATATCAAACAAAAATATATTTCAAAAAAAATATGAAGTTGAAATTCAAAAGGACAAATGATCTATGACACCTCCTCACACAGAATTGTTCTTTTTAGAAATTAATATCTGAAATTGATCAATATATTATATGGAGTGGAGTTATAATATTCAATATATTTGGCCAGTTCGGTAATCTTAATATCGTTTACGCACATTATCGATTGAAACCACTTCGGACTAAATACGGTAACTGATATGGTAGATACTGTAGAATTCTGTTTAAGACTTCATTCAGGTATATTTATCACAATGCTAGTTATATCCCAATCAATATGTCTTGCATTTGAATTGGTTGGATTGATTTATGGTATATCGGGTATCCCAATCATACGGTATCTTTTCTATTAAATCAATCATTATTGCATGATATAGTTTAGAGAAACATGTTTCATTATAATCTCTCCTGGAATCTTTATGTACTGTGTACAAATGGCTCTAATGGCATCAATATCTATTGATCTACTATTATCGATCGCTTTTCCTTTACGGTATACTATCTATAGTACTTATATCACAACGTATTACATTATGAAACCTGTCGCAAAATGTATTTGCCTAATTGGTATTAATTACTTACATATTATTTAATTCTGGCCCCTCTCTTATTTTCGTTGAGTGCAAGACTGATAAAATATCCATTTCAGTCATCGATCTGTTTCTAAAAAGAACTATCTTGTCATTCTTACAATACCAGCTATTGTCTATGGTAGTTGTATTATCATTATTGGAAGTCTTTTCACTGATGAAAGTGAGATTAAATTATGTCAACCACCGTTGAGTCTAACTTTCACCGTCAGAAAATATTGGTAAGCGCACTTTTTTTAATATTTGAGTAAGATAACAAGCGACCTTTTTAAAAATATTATATTATTAAGGTATTTTGCTTCTCTGATGTTCAATTTTATAACTGTTATTGCTTATGTGTTAGCTCTTACCAAGATTTACTGCAAGTATCGGGAATGTGAGGTATGGGAAAGAAAAGTAAAAAATTTGATCTCGGGCGGGCTCGAACCGCCGGCCTTCTGTGTGTTAGACAGATGTGATAACCACTACACCACGAGATCGTTCTTGGCAACCTCATGAAACTTTCTTACAGTTGGAAACGAATGGAGATATAGAGCAGAAAGCGATGAAGAGTCTTACAGTACTTATAGTTGTTTTCTTGTGTCTGAGGTACTGTAGCCTATAATCAATAAGTTATTCAAAATATTCTATTCCAGATTTATATCTACATTTCTTGCCAATTTTCTAGTATTGATTGGTTGTTCAAATGACATTATTGATCGAGCACAATCATATATGGTACAGTAATCATTCATCAATAATCATACTGTATTAATATCTAGATATTCCCCGCTATGGCTTGCTATTCTTCTACGTTTTATGTATGTTTTATACGAAGTAAAGAATATCGACGAATATTCTGGAGACAAATTGCATCAATGTTACTTTGTTGTGGTAAGTTTATCGATTATCGATTGAATGCAGAATCCACAATATCATAATCTAAGGCATCAAAGTGAGACATGATCGATATGGACAATTATCGATTGAAGATCGAAGAAGGCAAACTCATTCTCTTCTATCATCAATTGCACAAACCAAACCAAAATCTCAAACTGATCTAGCTCATTTCAATCAATAATTTGTTCTCATTTCTATGTACATAATATGACACATATTGTATTCCTTTGATTCTTTCAATGCTCATATCATATCATCATCTACCAATTTGAACTACCGTACACTCAATTCTTTCTCACACTTCATATAATATATACTTCTTTCCAAACACATACACACATGTGTCTAAATAAATACAAATTAGTTGTCCATTTTCTTATTTTTGACATATAGTATCATGATATCACATGCATTCATCTCACTTTAATTACAGTAATCGCATCTTACCTTGAATCGGGTCTTTTGTCTCTTCTTTGTTCATTTCATCTTCTTTTTTTTGCAACAAAACTTTCAAAATTACTATCTAAGATCACCGAATAGCTTTGTTTATTTTACATTTGGCAGAATTTTTGTCATTGAATTAAAAATGCAAAACCATCGACTGGGTATTTTTTCTAATACATTTTTTTGTTGTTGATTGCAATCCTTTACCTATTTTGTTTTATTTTTAAACTGGAAACGATGAGCTAAGACCATTTGAATTTTTTTTCCCGCAAATTCAGCTTTCATATAAAAAGATTATTGCAATTGAATACTTCTATTCTGATATACATTCCTCTGTTTCCTTCCATATATTATCCGATATAATATATAGATGGAGGAAATGTAATGTTTCGGTTTGATAATGTGGAAACTATTTACTCATAATTTGGTGAATAAGCAAAATTCCAGCAATTTTTTAAATGAAAATGGGATGAAAACAAGCAATTTACATCACCATTCTAAACAAAGATTGGTTTTTAAAGAAGATGCCATTGTTTTTGCTGCTTGTCTGAGCTTTTTATCATAAATAAATATATTTTAATAATACTTTATTATGCAAGTACGTAATGAAAAGGAGGGATTGTCTATACTAACTATCTAGTCCATGTAGTACTTTATGAGTTAAATTCAAGTCGATGAGGCTCAAGAAGATCAAGGTTCAAGTGTGAATATCGATTTGAATAAGGCGTGAGACCACATTTCACATATATACTATGATTTTTTTAACATTTTTTTCTATGATGTCAATATGATATTGTTCGCGTGGAGACAAAATTTCACGCGAGTACTATAGTATAGGCCTATAAGGAGAATATGCGAGCGTACAAGATAGGATTTTGAGATATTCTTCTTGCAGAAAAGTATTCCTTTACATCTCCATGTAATCGTTATTGTGTGTTCCAATAGATATTCAATTTCCAAGAAGGATGAAAACACTGAATATTTCAGTAATCTCTAGTAATGTTGTTTTCAACTATTCCACATTCCCAATCATTTATGTAGATATTTTATCACTAAATGCATCTATAATCGGTAGATTTTTTGTTATTTCGATGATGACATTTAAATATATAATTTGAAGCTATTGAATATGAGATGAACTTTCTTCACTCTTTTGGATGTTGTAAACTGAAAGATATTGACAGTTATTGAGAAAGAAGAAAAAGAAGAATGGAATTGAATATGTGTGTGACCGTCTTTACCTTTCACTGTTCATCCTCTTTCATACTACATAAGTAGACGAAGTGAGAAGACTTTGACAAAGATACGAATATTTATTCCTTTACTGTTCCTGTATACAGAAATAGAAGAATGGAATAGTCTTTGTAAAAAGGTTTGAGAATGAAAATGTGTGTTGCGCTTGAACAATTTGAAATTTTTTATTGTAAAAATAAATGTGTTCTAATTTCTTCTTTTTCTTCATAATGTGTCTTATTCTCCTATTCATCTTTGTATATCTTCGTTGTTTTCAATGTAATCTAAGCTATTCAATGTGAGCTATTTAATTATATATCTTCTATTGTATTCATTAAAGAATGATAACATCTGTCTCTTGGGACGTTCTACTCTGTTCTATAAGTTTTGTCTCATTTCAACTTTATTTGCTTGTGAATAACACAGTACCTTATACCTTTACTCACTCACAATTCTCTTCAATTCATAATCACTTTTTCATTCTTATAAGTAATTACTAAGAAAATTCGTCAAAAATAGGAAAAAATGAATGAAATCTATTTGTATTGCATCTGAATTATTTACAGTATTGAAGATTCATCTATTTAGAACAAAACAAGGTATCTAGAATACACATCTTTCTTTCTATAGTAGTGTCGATATTCTATCCAATTTGAATCCATTTATTCTATCACTTTACTCTTCTTCTTCATATCATTCAATTCTCTCATTGTCTAATGTCTCTTCTATCTCTTCTCTATCTATCATGTCTACTGAGTAAATGTAGTGCGAATAATATAATCATTGGGAACATATGTACAACAGTCTTTTTTTCTAATCTCATTTAAAAGTTTTCAAAATATTTACGTTGTTAACGTCTCTTTATATCTCTCGTGTCTAATATCATAAATTTTTAAAAAAAAAGAATTTATTCATTCAATCTATTATTGTCAATGTAATACATATCTGTAATGTATTCGGTTGAAAGAGTTCTTCTTCTCTCTCTCAATATAATGTTCAATTCCTTCTTTTCCATATGTCTTCAACTATAACTTATAATCATACAATTATTAATTTTATTTATTTATAGCATCGTAGTTGTATATTGCACATTACGTTAGAAGTTGATCTTCTATATATATTTAATATTTCAAATTACTCATTAATGGCCTCATTAAGTCAATTGTATCCTTTTCAAATGGTTAGTTAAATTCCACAAAAAAATAAATGGCGCCCGACAGTGAAAATGTGCCTTTTCTGCGTTGATTGTGTGTACCTTTCCATGGTAAATTGTAATTGTCACTATTGACATAAGACAATCAGCACTTTATTATACAGAACTAAATACCAAAAAGGATAATTCATCGTCAAAATATTGTGGTTCACGTTTGTCTTTTCAAATGCATCACGAGACATACAGTATCGGAAAAAAAGTATTCGGGCGATAATTTGAAATGTCATAACTTTTGACACAGATGAGCAATCGGGCTCATCTTTTGGCATGATACTATAGTACTAGTGTGCATCATATCCTACCCCGTTGTCAGAATTGTTTTTTCCAAGATCATCACACCATTATAAACTTAAGAATTATTGCGCGTTTATTTTGCGCGGGGATATTTACGTCTTCAATATTTCGAAAAATTTCGAACGTAGGAAAAACTATTCAGACTTAACCAAAAATTAATTTATTATTGAATTTTATTCTAGCAAACAGCTAATTGTAAGCGATCGCTACTATAAACATAATTTTTAACTCTTTAATCATTGAGAAAAATCGGAACTTCTTCGGTTTCTGGCCACCCCCCACCCCTGCTTTTTTTGCCAATTTTTGTCAAGAAATACCGTTTTATTTTGCCGGACAAGTCTGACATCATTTTGGGACAACAAAACTTCAAAATATGATGTGGGAAAAAAAGCTCAAATTATCCAGTAGGTATATGATACAAATTGTCAAAGAATTTATAAAAATGGCAAGAAACGTATTCTGAACACCGAAAATAAGAAATTTTTTTGGCGGGTGTCTTAAATTGAACTCTTCTAGAAATCTATTGAGAGTTAATTATATTTTGCAGAAATTAATTTCTGAAAAAGATCAATATATCATTTGGAGTGGAGTTTTATTGTTCAATATATTCGGTCAATTCGGTAATCTTAATATCATTTACGCACATTATCGATTGAAACCACTAAGGACTAAATACGGTAAGTGATACGGTAGATACTGTAGAATTCTGTTTGAGACAACTTTCAGGCATCCTCATAACAATGCTCGTAACATCTCAATCAATATGTCTTGCTAATGAACTAGTTGGATTGATATATGGTGTATCTGGAATGAAAGTCATACGGTATCCATTCTATCTAATCAATCAATAATACAATAGAATGTTTAGCAGAACATGTTTCATGATAATCTCTCCAGGAATGTTTATGTACTGTGTACAAATGGCTCTAATGGCATCAATATCTATTGATCTACTATTATCGATCGCTTTTCCTTTACAGTATACTATCTATCACAGTAATATAATACAGTATTTATTTAAGTCATCGATCGGTTTCTAAAAAGAACTATCTGTCCATTCTTACAATACCAGCTATTATATATGGTGCTTTTATTCTCATAACTGGAAGCATTTTGTCAGATGAAAGTGAGATTAAATTGTGTATTCCTCCATTGAGTCTATCTTTTACTCTTCGGAAATGTTGGTAAGCATTTCATTGTAAAATAACAATCAAAGTTTATATTGAAACTTCATATTAAGGTACTTCATTTCCTTGGTATTCAATTTTATAACTGTTATTGCTTATGTGTTAGCTCTTACCAAGATTTACTGCAAGTATAGGGAATGTGAGGTATGGGAAAGAAAAGTAAAAAAGTTTGATCTCGGGCGGGCTCGAACCGCCGGCCTTCTGTGTGTTAGACAGATGTGATAACCACTACACTACGAGATCGTTGTTGGCAACTCATGAAACTTTCTTGCAGTTGGAAACGAATGGAGATATAGAGCAGAAAGCGATGAAGAGTCTTACAGTACTTATAGTTGTTTTCTTGTGTCTGAGGTACTGTAGCCTATAATCAATAACTTAATCAACATATACTATTCCAGATTTATATCTACATTTCTTGCCAATTTTCTAGTATTGATTGGTTGTTCAAATGACGTTATTGATCGAGCACAATCATATATGGTACAGTAATCATTCATCAATAATCATACTGTATTAATATCTAGATATTCCCCGCTATGGCTTGCTATTCTTCTACGTTTTATGTATGTTTTATACGAAGTAAAGAATATCGACGAATATTCTGGAGACAAATTGCATCAATGTTACTTTGTTGTGGTAAGTTTATCGATTATCGATTGAATACACAATAATCAATACCGTAATCTAAGGTATCAAAGTAAAAGCTGATCGATACGGTCATTCATCGATTGACGATCGTAGAAGACAAGCTCAATCCCTTCTATCAAATACTCTACAAACCAAATCCCAACAAATTCAAACACATACATTATAATTCATATCAATCAATAATTTATTCTCACATTTATATAATATACAAAATATCACAGTTATAATGATTATTATGATTATCAATTACATATTGTATTCTTCTGATGCTTTCAATGCCCTGGCCAATTGATACCGTAATCTACCAAATTGAGCTACCGTAGCCTCAATTCGTTCTCCATTTATTTCAATCTCAGTTATCACATGTAAACTACGTTTTACATGTTCATTTCCAACGATTACTGAGACCTGAATACAAAGTATAGATTCATTTATTGATATATTTCTCTCATGTAAGGATCTCACAATTGATGAATCTCAATATTTCATTTGTTAGAGTAATTATGAAATACCTTCCAATCAGGTTTCTTCTTTTCTTTATTCATTTCATCTTCTTTTCTTTTCATAAATCTAATGATAATCGATCGTAGCTACAAAACACTACAATATAATAAATAATCACATGAATATCATACCTCCGAATTAATATCTTTATTGTTCTCCAAACACTCTATCCCACCATTCTTATGTGCAACTGCCATAAGGTTGGATACTGTAGCCGCCGTTTTGATATCAATCGTAGTCTCATTCGATATACGACGACCACTCACTACTGCCTTCCAGATTTCTAAAACACGAACAGAATATCATAAACTTGAGATATTGAAACGTTGACACAACTGACTCACTCTGACCCAACTAACAAATCAAACATACGGTACATTCAAATCTCATTCACCTTGCGAATCGTCGAGTTTCCATGTTGACGGAACCATTTTTAAGCTGTCATTATAATTATTAGTTTTTTTTCTTTTTATCATGATGTATTCTTTAAATAGGTCAACTGTGTCTCAAACACTTTCGAACCAAAAAATTTTACGATGGAATGTATTATTTATTCAGCAATGTCATGTATTCTCTTTACATTCTCATTCTTCTCTCAACAATGACACCAACAATATCTACTTCAACTGCTATTGTTGTCTATTCACCGGATGCGGCTCCCTTCGCTCGGTTTCGTGAGACCACACAGAGGGTTACTGTAGGAGATGGTGCAACTACCGTAACACTCGAGCAAGATTGGTCGAATCATGGTGTGGCTGGGGTATTGTGGGATTCGGTGAGTGATCTACCAATCGATAAAACATATAAAAATAATAACATAAATGCAACAGGCAACAGTGCTGATAGAGTACCTACTAAGGAAAGAATCAAATATCGATCTGAAGAATAAGGTACTATTCTCAGTATAAAAGACTAATCGTATATATAAACTAGATGATCAATAATCTACTTGACTAATAAACTAATAAATAACATATTAAGAGTATTCTTGAATTAGGAGCTGGTCTCGGTCTTCCATCAATATCAATATCTCTCATATCATCTCCATTACGTGTTGTCGCTACTGAACAAACCATCGGAATGGATCTCCTACAACGAAATGTCAAAGTGAATGAGGCTACTGTAGAGGTACAATCGATAATCATTTATCATCAATCAATACCTTGACTTATTTTAGATAGTAGAACTCGATTGGAGTAATCCCTTATCTTCATCTATTTCAAATGATAACTTTGATATCATTCTCGGTGCTGATCTTGTCTATAAAGAAGAAGCATTTCAACCACTCATTCAAACATTAGGCACTCTCACAAGGAATAATACCGTAATCTACTTTGCAAGCAGAATACGGTATGCTAAGGTAATCAATACTGACATGGAATTATATTGAACAATGTATATAGGATCGTCGATTCTACCGTAATCTAGCAGAAACTGGCTTTCGTGTTGAGAAACTACTATACGATCAGGCAACGGATGTTTATGTGTACAAGATGGAAATATCAAAGTGATATAAATACGGAAATTGTTGTTGTTTACGGGTATAATAAACAATATATTGATTACCTCGTGACTTTATCGAGTACAAGTGCAGCTACCGTAATCTCGTATTCCTCGAGTACACGCACGCACTCAGCACATGATGATATAGTACATGAACATGGAAGTGGACGACAACTAAAACATATATGTTCGGTGCCCTCGCAGTCACGGCGGTTCAAAGAAGATAAATCCCTACATTTAACTTTGGCTTGAAGGCTCTTGCATTACGAAAAATCGGCAAAGTTGATTTGCACTGGGCGGGATTCGAACCTACGAGGTTCGGATCGCTAAACAAAAGCTCTATCCACTAAGCCATCTCGGCATGTCTCGCGGATCGTAAAACTCGATGATAGGTCTAGTCAGAAGCGAGCGCCCAGATATACCGTAATCAACTTTCGCGCTGGGAGAACAAAGATGTTTTACTGCTCATCATCACTCAGTTTGCGATACTTTCTTTCTCAGGCAAGAGCTTCTTAGTTACTATCATTGAGCCGCCGTGGCAGTTTATTTTTATACAGTTTGTCAATTCTCGAAATAGGGTGGGTTGATTCACAAAATTCGTCATTTTCGCATAAATACCGTCATTTTTAGCTTCCTTTTTTATCAAGTGGCCTAAAATGGACCTTATATAGTGGGCCAACCCTCGCACTACGAGGGCATGGTAATGTATGCAACTAAAAAGGATATAGAGATATAATCAATGAAAACACTACTCTACTTAAATATAAGATATTGATAACTTGGAACAATCCAATTGGAAAAGTGAAAAGTAGTGTTAATTTTGTGTTGGAAAAGTAGTAATCCAACACTAGCGTAAAGGGTTTTCATTGCAAAAGTTTGTCAAGTACGATGTGTATGCAACTTTTCCAACTAATTTTACAATCACAAAAGTAACACTACTTTTCATTTTCCCATCTACTTTTCCAAGATTTTAACACCCCATAAGAAATAAGAAATTTGAAAAATTAGCAAATTTGAGTACCTTCCTAATCTACACTGAATGACGTCATTATGACGCCAGCACACATAACAATCACGTCCTCTTTTCAATCTTGAATCAATAATCAATCTATAAGACTAAGCTACAGTACTATCAATTGAATCAAGTAAAATACCTGCATAATTGAGACAATCCATCTAGATCAAGACGAGCATCTGCCTTCAGAATCAACTAGAAACATACGGTATTAGATCTACCGTAATCATTCTGATATTGATTACCTTCTCTTTCTCTTTCATTTCTTCTTCATCAAATACATCTTTAAGATGTTCAATCTCTTTTCTCACATCGATTAAACGAGAAAATAAGAAATGAGCAACAAGATTAAGATTCGATGCATTGATTACATTATGATTGATTGATATAGTATCCTCCTAAAGTTCATCAATACGGTAATTCATATCGATCGATAAACTAACCAGATTATGTACTTGATGATGCCAATTCGATGGAACGAATACAATTTGTCCTTCTTCTTGAATTAAAGAGAATCCACCAACTTCTTTCCATTCATTTTCTCTCTCACGTAGATCATTGATTAATTGACCTAAATACAGTAAGATCAGAGATATGGATGAATAGAGTAATGAAGAATTACTGTAATCTTACACCCGACCATTCAAAGGAGAGAAGCCCATACATTGAAGAACACTACTTATATTTTTGTGGACGGCGCTTGGCTTGTTTTCTCAATAAGAAATACAAACCATGATTCATGAATCGTTTCTCCTCTCCAATCGGTACAAACAACCATAACTTTCTTCCACAAATGTTTGCAGACCAAGAATGAGATGAGAGAACATCTGAATGAAAACGAGTCCTGAATAGAATTATGATTTAAGTAACAAAGATAAATCTACCGTACCAAGTGCCTTTTACACCGTAATATACAAATCGATAATCAGCTCCATCAAATGGAGAATCTACAGTACTCGTCCAATCTTCATGATTCACCCAATCAGGGTATAGACACATAGGTGCAGAATACGATGAGGAACCAGCACTTAAAATATCGATTGTATTAATTGTGTAACAAATAACATACCTTTCTTGGAAGTGAAAATCTTTGAGATACTGTAGCTTCTTCTTAGGACCCTCAACATAATCAATATACTGAGAAAATGTCCATTCCTCTGGTTCACAATCTCCTTCAGAGATTACTGGCACTTTGAGATCCCCTAGAAAGATCTGGGTTTAAAAGAAGTCCGGTAATGAAGACATCATATGAAGAACTGATAATCATAAGGCTTACCGTATTTCATTCGTAAATATTCGTTCTTGGGTCTTCCATCATCCGTAACCCAATCAGATCGTGACTTCCATTGTTGTGTAGATGATGAAGGAAGAATAAAGGGACGATTACCTACACAGTAGTCGAAGAAGAGTTGTAACCAATGAAATTCTTCCAGGAAAGTAATTTCATTCATCCTAAAATGGAAAATTAAGAGCGGACAATCAATGCGACGTGTCAATAACGCGCTGCACAAGAAGCAGTATAAGAACTCATAAATATCAGATCGAGATTTACTCCAATTTCTAGAGAAACCATTACATGAATCAAAATTAGAAAAATTAAAATGTTCCGGCAATACTCTGAAATTTGCGGATTCGGAAAATCGATTGGCGCGCAAGGAGTACCGTTGGTCAACATAACCGACTGTTTTTTTCCTGTTATCTGTTTTAGTTCGTTTTTTCCTGTTTATTTTATGTTCAGACAGACGAATATTTGTGAAATATAGTCAATGGAGTTTATCAGCGCAAATACATATTTTCATTTGAAATATTTGTCAAGAATCTGATTGAAGATGGTCATATCAATATCTAAATGATCTCCTTCCATTGTATAGAACTGTAAACGTCCAGATTCATCAAGAGTACGAAGACCAATTCTATCCTGAAGAAGAAATGGATTAAATGTATTTAATTAAAATATAGCGAATACCTCGGTGTATAGCTTTGTCTCATTGTAAGGAACAATGATGTCGATATTATTCTCTTGATAGAAACCGAACCACTAAAGATCAAAGATCAATTGATATATGAGATCAGTAAATACCGATGAATCACGAGGAACAACCATAGAATCTTTGGAGAACTTGACAAGAATCAATTGTTCAAGTTTAGATAGATTGGTCTTGTAATCATCGTTTTGTGTCTACAAAATCAATATGATAGAGTCAGTTATTGATCGATTAGTAACCAATTCATTATTGATCTCAGCAATGAAGATACTCTTAGTACGATAAAGTTCTTCATCATCGGAATCATGGAAGTACTGAGCCTGTACGATCCTATAAGGATTACGGTAGGATTGATGATCTATTGATTGAATTGATCATACGTGTTCTGAATAAAATCGATGTAAGCTCCCTTGTCAAGAAGATCGCGAATATCATCACAGATTACATTGTCTCCAATACAGTGTGGAAGACCCGAAACGTTACGGTAGAGATCAGAATATCGATCGATAGATACCGTATACTCCTTGTTGTTGACCACCAAGAGAGAGTAGATTCTTCATCTGGGGAGTAGGACAACGTTGAGTGATCGCACGACTAAACAGATTACGGTATCAGAGTACACAATCAATCAATATATTCTTACAGGAATTGTCCTCCTTGAGATAAACCAATAGCATTGTATCCATTAGCAAGATTCGGATCATTAGCAATTACATTACAGATATTAGCTATCTCATCATTCATATTAGCTAATAATGACTTCTCTCGGTCCTGAACGGAATAGTCTACAGTAAGCACCTAAATAACAATTTGCCTGGAAAGTGGTGTCACCGAGAGCTACAGAATAGATATAGACACCTGGGATTTCCTTCTTGATACTGTCCATGAGTGATCCGACCGAATGAGGGTCACAACACGAATCACCTAAGATACGGTAGATGGAGATGTTATTGATCGATAAATCTTACCCATTCCATGCCAAATAACAATAGGCGTCGGATCTGACGCAACAAAAGAGACTAGGACAAGAAGTAAGAGAATAGGAAACATCTTCGGGAATGAAAAAGATGCGGTGTGATCAGTGCTTTCATCTCAACATGACGATCGTAAAGATAACACTCACTCCATGTCATGCAGTTTTCCATAGACTACACTGGTGTCCAAGTATACAATAAGTACTCACTCCATGAATGCATATAAATTGCAAAAGGTCTAAATGGCATAAACAAGTTATATATATTTTTAATATAAAGAAATTTTTGGGGAAAAAATAAAATAAAGTTAGTTCACGATTTTTCAAAGAAGTGTGAACCGTGTCGTTATTCGTGCATTGCGTGTACATACCATGGGACGTTTCCTATTTTCGAATTTCTTCCGCTCGAATTTTGTTTTCATTATTCATTTAAATATCATTTATTTAATTCGCGTATTGCACTTGTGGACTATACGCAATTTGTCGGCGCTATTTTCTCTATAAGTAGAGTATATTGTGGAACGTATTTTCCTTGTTTACCATACGTAAACCCTTCTTCCTTTATCGTAAACAATTTTTGCAGTAGTTACATCTCTCCGAAACTACTTCCATCATGTCTGGACGTGGAAATAAGATGCAGAAGGTTCGTTGATATTATGCTACTAAATATTAATCTGTCTAAATGCTAAAAAATTAGTGCTTTATGCATCGTTACATTTGCTAGACGCGCCTACGCCGTCACGTAAAAAAACGTTACATTTGGCGACGCGCGCGTCGACGTAAATTTTGGAGTGTGTTGGGTCCCAAGGGGAAAACCCTGATTGTCATCAGGGGTACGGTAGGAAGTTACCGTAACCATCGATCAATATTGGTTGGCTACCGTAACCTTTTACCGTACCCCTGATGACATTCAGGGTTTTCCACTTGGGACCCAACACACTCCAAAATTGACGTCGACGCACGCGTCGCCAAATGTAACGTTTTTTTACGTGACGGCGTAGGCGCGTCAGGCAAATGTAACGATGCATTATCGAAATTTTTGCAGGTGATGGTACAGCCCATCAACCTTATCTTCCGGTACCTCCAAAATAGGACACGAATCCAGATCTGGTTGTATGAGAACTGCACTCACCGCATCGAAGGATATATTATGGGTATGGCCGAGACCCGTTTTGTCAAGTTGTACTTTCTGCACCAATAAAAAAATTTTTTAATATTGCATGTTCAATAATAAATTAAATTGGTTGAGGATTCGATGAGTACATGAACATCGTTCTTGACGAGGCTGAGGAAGTGAACGCTAAGACGAAGGGACGCAACAAGGTTGGACGTATCCTTCTCAAGGGAGACAATATCACCCTCATCCAACAGGTACTAGTCTTTACATAAATAGTTTAATGTTAAACCGCATTCACCTTGCTCTAAACACTATTTAAACTATATACGATGCATTGTATTAGTAATATAAGTTAATTACCATTTCAGGCTAACGAATCTGAATCTTAAATCCTGGTACGAAATTCGTATTGTTCGTGAATATGACGATCTCTCCTACACTCCCGTTTCTTTATCTATTAATGTTTCTACATTGTTACTCCACTCTCAGTTGGCTAATTTATCGTTCCATCGTTTGTTAGAACCTTTTCTTTCCACACTGTCAATTAATGATTTGTATTGTGATTGTTATTGTAACTATCTGTTGCGATATTGAATGAATCTTTGGTCTCAATAGATTAATTGTTCTACAGAGGTTACTTACCACAATGGATATCTTTGGGCTAATCAGGGATACGGTATAAATACGATGAATATTGAAGGATCAATGCGGGTATGGTTACTGATAGTTTTAACTCTTGTCCATCGATCAAGAGCCATCCTTGAGACTGGAATACAACTAAAGATCAATGAATTATTCGAAGCACCAGGTAATTCAAAGGATCAGAACTTAAAAAGTAGGAAAGGCAGACAAAACAACTCTAAAATGCGACTGAACGCTGATATTTTTTTACAAATTATTTCAGGTCATACATCAAATTGGGCAATCCTCGTAGATACATCTCGATTCTGGTTCAATTATCGTCATTCATCAAATGTTCTTTCACTATATCATTCTATTAAACGTCTTGGAATACCCGATAGGTTAGTGATAGAAGAAATGGAAAGAGATTATATGGATACCATCTAATACAAAGTTTAGTCTATTATATAACAAATCTATTCTATGATTTTGATCGATATTTTATCTCGTTCAAATCGATTACTAAAAAAGTGATGAATAATTGAATTGTAGTAATATCATCGTCATGTTAGCAGAGGATATTCCCTGTAATTCTCGTAATCCCAAACCAGGTTATCAATCTTTTCTTTTTCCGGCTTGAATCATTTATACCAATAAGAAAATGAGTAAGAACAGAAGAAAATGTTAAATAGGAAGTGATTAAGATATGATGTCCATTACTCAATCAATACAATCATCTAATTTAAACATTCACATCTTTGGTGCTTTATCTTTCTTGATCTTCTGAAATATACTACGATCATCAGTTAATACGAAAGGTTACTGTACCTTTGTACCGCCCAAAGGTGTTTTGGCCACATTGATGAGACGAGTAAAAGTTGAAGCTTTCTGAAATTATCGATTGATTGATTATAATTAGTTATTGATTGATAAATAGATGATACAACATTAGTATCTGGTTTAATGTGTCCATCTTTGATTGCTGATGAGACAAGTCGAACATTCTTCAAATCCTCTAATTGTTCATGACCACGAGGACCAAATTTACCTGATTATTCATTTATTAATCCACTATCCAACTATTAGACATTCTCAAATATACGGATAGTTAAGTAAGGGTATCTTAGCAAAAAGTTGTTTCATTCAAATCTGGCGATCTATCGGAAATGTTAACAACAATGAAATAAGTTCTTATAACTTGTAGATGTAATATGAATGATAAATGTACTACTGTATAAGAGCTATGATTAACTTACTCTTAAGACTTCCATTCTTTGTACTTCCACTCTTCTTCTTTCCACCACCACTCTATAATTGTTTGAATTAAATATTATTTTGTTTAAATAAGTTTGTTATACATTAGATCCATTCTTTAGTTGATCGCCCTGTGGTAGATCGTTCTTCGATTCATAATGTTGTCTTAAAGATTATCGATTTGTTATATTCATGAAGATCATGATTACGGCATGAATGGTGATTGATGTTTCTTCTCCATTCTCATATTCTTTTTTTGAAGATGAGGTTCTGATACAGGCTTTGTAGCTAAATTGAAATTATTTGATGATATTCAATGTTGGGAGATATAATTATATGATTAAACCTGGAATGAACTGTTGTTTAGATAGTAGACCATCTTGTTGAATAGGATCTACTTGTTCTTCTTCTTTCAATTGTGATTCATGTTGTATCTTAGACTGTACAACCATTGGTTCACACTGTAATACATTGATCTTTCCTACTGTAGATACAGTATACTCCAACCTGAGTTGCTGGTGTAACAGATGTAGCATTGTTAATAGATGAAGTAATCGATGTGGTTACTGTAATCGATGAGATAAAGAAAGTAGATCAATCGATATTTACCCATGAGAGGTTGTTGTTGATTGTTATTGGGAAGTGATCCATTAGAGTCAATAGATGTATCATTCACACTCTATGGTATATATTCATCATTGTATTCTATTCAATCAAGTCATTACAACCTGTACAGATGTTGCTGATGTGACCGAAGTAGCTGAGGTTACTGTAGCTGATTGATCAGTCGATGTGACCGAAGTAGCTGAGGTTACTGTAGTCGATTGATCAGATGATGGTGTCTATACGAAACATCTATTAAATAAATAGGAAAGTATAAATACCAACCTGTTGTGCACGATTATCGACTGATTGATTGGGACGACGTGGAGCCTGATTACTCGCTCATTAATTAAATTAAATTTTAAAATAAATTATGGATATACCACTGGATTTGGTTCACGAATGAGACGAGGTGCAAACGTTTGATCTTAACAAAAATATAAAATGCGTGCAGATAGATTACTGTAACTCACACTGTGGATTGGGTACAGTATGCTTCTTAGGTGGTGGAGGAGCTGTTCTAGTTGGAGCCGAAGCTGATGGTCGAACAATCTGAATTACGGTGGTTAGTCTTTTTGATGATGGGTAGATGAACTTTGAGTTGTGGTGACTTGTTATTCTTGGTAATATCACGTTTAACTGCTACTTGTGGGGGAACATCGGATGTTGAACTATCCTGAATAGTCTTTATAGTATTTATTTGTATAGTATTTATTTGTGTTATTGATTGATTATTGATTACTGTGTTAACTTTGGTAGTCTCCTTTGTGGTTACACCATGAGTAGTAAGGGCTGAAGATTTTGTAGCCGGCTACAAATAAGTCTTTAATAAGTTATAAATAAGTTATATTGTCAGACCAATTCGTAATCATAGTAGTCCTTGTGAGTATGCTTGATTTTCATCTTCGCTACCGTACTGTAAGTAAGTAGTTGATTACGAGTGGAATTTTAAAAAAATCGATATCTCGGACACTTCCGGATATATCAAAAATATAATTTTTAGAGACGTTTGAAAGTTCAAACAATCCTATTGTGAACGCTTTTTTATTTTAAATTAGAGATAGCAATTTTGTGCCAAGTTTCGCCCATTTTTCCTGTGCCAAGTTTTCCAAGTTTTGTGAGATATCTACCGTTCGTGAATAAGTTGTTCCACATGAACTTTCTTGACGATCTGTGGATCTTCTTTCTCTACTGTAGTTAGTTTGGCCGATTCGCGATTGAGTGCTCGAGCAATTACAACATCCTACAATACGGTAGAGGATAACTATAGATCGATAATATTGTAGATCAAACATTAATTTGTGAATGACGATAGAGTGTAGGAACACTGATAACTTGAATCTTCTGTGCACGTGTAGCTACTCTGATCAATTATTGATTATTGGAATAATATGGATTGATTGAATGAATGAATTGTACCGTTGAATAGTTAATGGAGCAGCTAATTGTAGTCTGAATGGAATAGCAATATGATGTCCAGATGCATGAATAGGAATAAGTGTCTCCCAGACTGGTTTGAGACGACGTCCATGATATGGTCCAAGTGGAGGAAGAAGTAGATGAACATTATGTAACTAGTAATGGAATGATGTACTAACAAGGGAACTATTTAACCTTACCACAAAATGATCTAATTTTTACACCCTGGCGTAAATATACATGGAATAAGGTTTCTAAAAAGTTAGGTTAAAAGTTCCACATTCGCGTTTTAAGGCCTGTTTCGGGCCTCTGAAAAGAGCATTTTTAGTGCTTTTTGGGTCTATTTGGACATTTTTTGCCTTTTTGGATCTCTTTGGGTCTTCTTTTTGTGTATTCATGGCCATTTTTGAATATTTTCAGCTTTTTGGGCATTTTGGCATTTTTTGGAATCTTGTTGGGCAAATCCAGTGCATTTTCCACAGCATGAAAAATTAGAACCTAATTTACAAAAATCGAAACTAGATTTGAGTAAAATTAGAAAATTTTGTGCCATAATTAGGTTCAAATTTTTATCAAATTAAGGTTCAATTTAGTCAAATTAAGCTTCAATTTACTAAAATTAAGTTTCTTTTTTTGTGAATTAGGAAACGTTTCCTAATAATTTCTTTCGTACAATTATTGACGAAAACATTATATAAAATTACTTAACAATAAATACGACATGGAAATACGAGAAACAACATTCAACAAGGTGATTTCAACAACAATAATATAAATCGAGAGTCTTGAGTCTAATTTTATCTTCATTCCATCTTCACAGTTCTCGTTGGGGGAGCGGAGTAGACGTGCCTTGGGCTCTTCGCGCGTATGTCTGCAATATGAATATTGAAAGATGATCTTTGATCCTTATCACTCAGTATAGAAACGGAGTCAGGTCGTATTCATACATGTAGACACGCTGGGGGGAATGCTGTGCTTCAATATCCGAATATTCCAAATGGCCAATTATGTGTCAAAATATAGTGTATTATCATATACAACCTGCGTTATTCTCTGCGATGGTTTGAGGCATAGATGGGCATGCTGGTGGAAAGGCTGTGCGCGAGCCTGGCAGAGGAAAGGCAAGGGAGTGGGCGCGAAAGGTAAATGTAACGACGCATTACACTACCCAGTTGCGATATAGTGACTTATACATTCTATCGTTTCTCCCAATATTTAATATTTACAGTTGATAATAACTTATAATACTTACTATTCTCCACGGCAGTATAATCATTCACACAATCTAACAACTTCTCATCTTCTGAATATTTAAATGACCCAGGCATTATCATCTCACGAGGATATCACGAGCAGATACTGTAAAATGAACACCATTCCGCCTACTCATCGAGTATCCATTCTAATAAAAACAATCAAAAAATATATAGATAATGTCGTAATGATTATAAATACCTGGTCTTTTTCAACCATGAGATGAGAAGATCATTCACTGATTTAGATATAATCCATGTGAATAGAGAGGAATACTGTCGAAGGGACGCGAGTGTTACAAACTTCTTATACCAACAACATGATTGTTCAGTTGATGTGAATCTAAACATTCCTTCGTTTATCAAACAAGCCAATCAAAACGAGAAAAACTCAATACGTCCGATCATGATAAAGAAATAAAAGGAGAGATTTCAGTAGATAATAAATAATATACCTGAATACGCTAGCTTCACGAGACTTGAAATGATTCATTAATAATATAATCGATAGTGGCTATATTCACAATAGGAATACCCGTACCCTAGTAGAACACCTAACAGATGATTAGCAGATAAAATAAGGTTGCTAACCTCTTGGATAAATGATAAAGAACAGGGTAAGCGTAAAAGAACAAGACTTTATTCGAGAAAATACAGTCAACGATTGGTCAACGAAACACAATGATGAAACCAATTGTGATAGCGAAGATCGTTCTAGAACGATCCTATAATATCCACGAAACATTCAATACAAAGCAATAACACTGCAACAATATTAAAAACCGATAAAAACACAAAACAATTTTAAAATCGCGTTTTGAATAATTTGCTCCGCGAGTAATGAGTTCCAGATTATTACGGGGGCACACTTTATACTTTCCTAATTAGGGTCCTTAAACAAATTTTATCTAATTAGGTTCCACTAATCACTTTTTCATCAAATTTAGTTTCGATTTTTCATGCTGTGTCAGAGGCCCGAAAAAGGACTTAAAACGCGAATATGGAACTTTTGACGTAACTTTTTATAAACCTTATTCCATGTAGATTTACGCCAGGGTGTCAAAATTAGATAATTTTGTGGTAAGGTTAAATAGTTCCCTTGTAAGTCATACACCTATCACATTATCACTATTTAAGCATAAACCCCCAATATATTTCATTCTAATCTTCTATCTTTCATTCATACTTACATCGGCTCCATAATCGTTATTCTTGATGGTGACATGATGTAGTGGAGGTACAATAATAAGACCTACAGTACGGATCTGAAATTGACAACCAGTAGAATGGGTCAGATTAATGATTGATTGTTATACCTCTCTAATCTTGATGGGATGAATGATTGCTCTTCTTTGTTCACTAGAAACAATAAAGAGAGGACATTGTACTTGAGTGTGAGACGATTGAAGAGTTAGAGGAGTTGAGAATAAATGTTTCTATTCAATAAAAGATTACGGTATCTAATTATCAAATCAATCGATACCTCTGAATTCTTCAAATGAATAACTTTATCGATACGTGCATCACGATCAGGATGAGGAATGAACAATTTCTAAATGTTGATCTTTGTTCTTTATATTCATAAGACTATTATACCTCTTCAGCTTTCATCTTTTTGACAGTTATCAAAAACAAAGGAGTATACTCTTTCGATTGTCGTAGTGCAACTTCTGTCGGGTTTACAGTACGACCATGATAGAGAGTGTACCTAGAGATGGTTACGGTATTCAATATGATAGATTACGGTCAATAATGATAGAGAACTACCGTTGTGATGTATTATGATTACTAGATGATTTGGGTATATTATCGATTGGAGAACAATGTTTATGTGTCTCTTTTATCCTTTTCTTCACTATAATCTCTTTCGTCTCCTTAGATTTGGATGAATCAATTCTGGTTGTCATCTCAATCATTATTGATTAGTTATCCTATACAGTAACTATTCTTTTCTCACTTCTTTAACTTTAGGCCAATGAACAAGTTTGTTCGATTGAGATGAATTGAATGAATCATATTGACCCTCTGTTACAGTCACATGACCCTTGTATGATTGAGCTACTGTAGAACTTCTACTTGTTCTGTAATATCATCGTACGTTATGGTGATTAGATTACGGTAAATCATAGGTCGAAAAGCACGCAACAATCTACGAAGAATGGCCGCATTTTTTTTCAAAAAAAAAACCAAAAATTTGAGACAAAAATTCCTGGAAAAAATATGACCGAATTTTGAAAATATGTGACGTAGCTATTCGACCTATGCGATAACTGTACATACGCAGATGGAGATGGTCCTCCACTTTCCTTTCCTGCTTCATATCTCTCTTCTGCCTTACAATTACGATAATATACTTCCTCTTCATCTAATGGAAGACCATCATATGATGAATATGAATCTAAAGGATGATTGGATTACGGTAGATGATGTACTAGAGAGTACGGTAGATGATAAACTAGAGATTACGATAGATGATAAACTAGAGAGTATGGTAGATGATAAATGAACGGAACATACTTGATCTAGATCGATGACGATACTTCCTACCGCTCATATCATTCGAATGAAGATAAAATGAAATGATTGAGTATATGGAAGAGTGAATAAGAGAATTCAATTAGACATAATTCTTTTTACGCTAATCAAATATATTATATTTTACTTCACTTATATATTATTCTATTCTTGAGGTACCGTATTCAATTCACCCAACTCTCCACAGAATCTATATGGAGAAGATGTTGAAGTCGATTATAGAGGAGCTGAGGTTAATATCGATTGATGAGATCAACATATCGATATTGATTATTTAGGTTACGGTAGAGAACTTTATCCGAGTCTTGACTGGAAGACACGATTCATCCACTCCGAGGAACAAACGATTGTTGTCAAATCATCAGAGTAACGTATTGGTGAGTAAACATTCTATCGATATTCTCTATTTATTGATTGGTATATTTTAGATCTACTTGACAGGACATGGTGGAGATTCATTTATCAAGTTCCAGGTAGGACAAAAAGTAGTGATTGACTACTCTGAAGTAATAAATGATACAGGACACCCAAGAGCTAACAAATGCAGAGATTGGTAATGCAATCAGAACAATGCATGAACACAATCGGTATGTATTTGGGGATACTGTAACATGAATATTATCGATTTATTTATAATAGATATCATGAGATCTTCTTCATTGCCGACACGTGTCGATCTGCATCTCTATATGAATGGATCGTATCTCCCGGAGTACTTTAGCTTTAGATTACTGTAGTTTGAATATTGATCGATTAATATTATCATTTAGGTTCTATCAACATCATCATCGCTTACTCATGAGGAGAGTTACAGTTATGATATCGATGAGAAGATTGGAGTTTATGTTATTGATCGGTTAGTGAACACAGAATACAGTAATTATCTTTATTGATTTTCAGTTACTCTCATTTCACTCTTCGTTTCTTTGATGAGAAGATGAAAGCATTAAATTCATCTGCTTCTATGCAGGTTAGTCGATCGATAATAACATGATTACTGTAGTCTTCCACTCAGGACTATCTCGAATCGTGTAACTTCCAGCAGTGCTTGTCTACAGTAGGCATTAGCACAGAAAATTATTCAAAGGTAATATTATCGATTGATGTAGTAGCAATTGATCGATACTTGTAGGATCCCCGTAGAGTTCGAGCAACAGATTTCTTTGGATCAAAGAGAATGATTCGATATTTAAGTGAAGAGATTGAATTGGATGATGAATGGATGGAATCGATTAAGAAATATTCATAAATTATTGATTGATCTAAAACAACTGGTTATGCCATATCTCATTCACTCTGTGATAATAATCTCTAACCTTATGAAATAATAAATTATCCATAACCCCACTATTTATACAAATGTTTTGCTTGTAATTTATCATCCTCAAACGGGAACATTCCAATTGCTTATAATTACTTTTGTGTATAAACGATAATTGTGTATAAAGAGTAATCGATAATAGTCCAACTACTTAGATTTATCCATAAGGTGGGGGAGACAATGTTTGAATCCATCTTTGTTGACTACAGTAACCATTCACTTCCTAGCAATACTACGTTGACTGTTGTCTCTTGACGACACTTGGAAGAATGATTCTAAAATTATTGATTAAATGTCAATCATATTAATCAATATTCTAACCGATACTCTCAGGACTCTCATCGGCAATGCTATCGAGATCCTATGATCATTATGTTATCGATTAGTCTATAATCTTTTATGTACAGTACTTACAATCTTCTTAAGAGCCTTATCGAGAGTTTTGAGAACACAAGAAGAACTATCAAGAAGTTGCTACAAATTCAATCGATATCTGGATATCGAATCATCTACAATACCACAACTCTGTAATCTCCAATATACTTCTTCACTTCATCGATTGAATCTTGTGCCCCTGGCATCAGTCCAGTTACCTTAAGTTTATAGATTACAGTACATTGTGCAATTACTGTACCTTAGATAGAGCATGTCTTATTTCTAAACAACCATAATACTGTATTCTTGGAGGTGTTTTCGTTGCTGTTACAATAAGTATTAATTTCAATAATACAACGTTAGACTGAGGTATTACCACCAGTTGTATCTACTTGTCCTAGTACATTAGCATAGCTACTGTTCAATGCTGCCACTTTCTTTTGTTCTTTCTGTCTTGTCACCCTAAATAAGTCTGTTATGCTAATCAATCGATAGTTTTACTTTTTAAGCATATCAGCAAACTGCTGCTGACTATCGAGGACGGCGGCTTGAACAACCATCTTATCGTGGAATCGATCGACACGATTATGCAAATTGTTGAAGTAATTATCAAAGCATTCTTGAACTTGTTTTACGGCTTTATCTAGTGAATCATTGCATCTAAAATATACTTCTAGTATTGGCAATTTATAGATACTTACATCGAAGTATCGGACGAGCATTGCATCGTGCGACCGTCCACACGGAATAAAGAAAGTGAAAATGGAATAACCGACCCACTTGGACCACCCATCACTTTGCGTATCACATAACCAAATGAGCAAAAAAATTCATTCGCCTCTAGGTAACAAAAACGACAATAAACAATATGAAGTAAACAACAACAACTACACATACTAAAATTATCTATTGGAATTTTATATAGATGTAAAAAGAGATCCATCATGGCTCATCTAGGGCACCATACACGCTTAATTGAACTTGCCGAGAATGTCGGACTCACGGAAGATAGTGTATTCCTTGTCCTCGAACACAACCTACAATTACATTATAATTGACAATTTGAATATCAACGAATAATAAAATAAACGTAATAATCGATCAGTTCCTCCATACAATTACAATGGAGACTTTAAAATGTTGACAGTAACATCGCTAATTAAAAAGTTAACTATCACCTTTGTTCCTCCGTATTCGGGGAGAAGAACACGGTCGCCAGATTTAACTGAGTTGGGAACAAGTTCACCCTTTTCAGTGCGAAGACCGGGTCCGGCTGCGACGACAGTAGCTTCAAGAACCTGTATATGACACTCAGTAACACAAATAATATTGGAAACAGGAATTCAGTCATACACAGTCATGTTCATACACTACTTATGAACGATGCAAATGTTGCACAGGGAGAGGCGGAGAAAAACAAAGAAGCATACCTTGCCCTGTGATTTCTCGGGGAGCATAATTCCTCCCTTAGTCTTGACCTCAGCAGCGAAGCGCTCAACCAGCACTCTGTCGTGAAGAGGCTGGAAGGTCTTCAGAAGATCTCCGCTCTGGAAAAAAAATTGAATAAAAAATGAATTCTACATTTTGAATTGAAAAAAACATGCATGCTAATTCCCCTTAAATCTGGAAAATTTCGTGATTAACCTAATAAGCGTGGATGTGGCAACTTACAGCAAGACGTCTGACGGCACGGAACATGATTTTTTTAAAAGCAGCCGAGCTTGTGCAAAATAACCACGACTGGAGAACGGAGAGGGGCACACTTTCTAGAAGGTTAAGGGGGCGGAGCTTAGGGCAGCCAGCCAATCGTTGCTCAGTTCGCGAACTTTCGTCAGTTGCTTCTAAAAATTTTTGGATTTCATTTCGAGCTGTCTTCTGTTCGATGAGGATGTTGTTTTATGTGAATTTAATTAATCTGTGATCGATTGATTTCATAGCTCTATATCGATTTTTCGCAGGGTGATATATATGTTTGTTCTCACGATATTTGTTCTTTTCTTGACATTCCATTTCCTCGATTCAAATAATTGTGTCATTTCTTCAGCTCTCTTCTGCACAATTAATATGATGCGACTTCATGGACGTGTGGCCTCGGCTGTTCTTCGCAGAAACTATGCAAAGGATGTGAAGTTCGGTGCCGAGGGCAGAAAAGCCATGCTTGTGCGTTTAAATTTCTAGTTGATTTAATTCGATTTCGCTTTAAATGTTTTCTAAGCTGTTCCTGTTTTCCAAAATGATATTATGACTTTTGATGTGATGAAATCTTTATAGGTGGGAGTTGACCTGCTTGCCGATGCCGTAGCAGTCACCATGGGTCCCAAGGGACGTAACGTTATCATCGAGCAATCCTGGGGAAGCCCCAAGATCACCAAGGACGGAGTCACTGTCGCCAAGTCTATTGATCTTCAGGACAAGTACCAGAATCTCGGAGCCAAGCTCATCCAGGTATTATACGATTTTTTTAGTGTTGACCAGTATTGTTTTCATCTACCGCGCAGACAAACTATAGCGTGTGGTGTATCTACCTATAGAACATGATAAGATAGCGTGGCTCGGCACAATCAATCTTGAGAGATGGTAGAGAGTTGAGCGTTCTCTGATCATGGTACATTGAACTTTGAGACCCCATCTATCGTGCTCTTAAAGTACTTTGATCTGGACTGCCTGAGATTACATCACTTTTTCAGGATGTAGCCAACAAGGCAAATGAAGAGGCCGGAGACGGAACTACCTGCTCTACTGTTCTTGCCCGTGCTATTGCCAAGGAAGGATTTGAGAACATCTCCAAGGGAGCCAATGCCGTCGAGATTCGTCGTGGAGTTATGGCTGCCGTTGAGGTTCTCGTATCCGAGCTCAAAAAGCTCAGCAAGCCTGTAAGTTTCGTTCTTCATTGTTTATATTTCGATTTGTTTGTGATACTCATTATGTGTCTTTCAGGTCACTACCCCTGAGGAGATTGCCCAGGTCGCCACCATTTCCGCTAACGGAGACAAGGTTATTGGAGGACTCATCTCTGAGGCTATGAAAAAGGTTCGTAAATATTTTTCCTTGTATTGCATGCATAGATCGGAAGAACGAACTACGAAGCCCGACCGCATCTTTGGAATATTTTTTTGAAATCCCGACCACTTTTTGATTTAAAAAAAATGAAAACCTGACCGAATTTTGCAAATCTGTAGCATAGCTATTCGAAGATTGTGTGACGAGGTGTAAAATCATTATAGTATGTTTTGTTATTTCTTCTACTGTTTTATATTATATCGAGTTCTCCTTCAGGTTGGAAACAAGGGTGTCATCACAGTGAAGGATGGAAAGACCCTCAATGATGAGCTTGAGACAATCGAAGGAATGAAGTTCGACCGTGGATACATCTCTCCATATTTCATCAACACCGCAAAGGGAGCTAAGGTTCGCAGTCACTATTTTACCATTCATTAGCCTGGTTCTTATCATATATTTTCGGCGCACACACAGGATTTTAAAAATAGTGATTCGATATTCGAAATATGATGGGCTGATTTGGGAATTTTTTCTGTTAAATTGTAATTTTTCGCATAAAAATGAGCGATATATAGTGGGTCAATCTTCACATTGTGAGGGTACGAGAATGTATGGTTCTTATCTTTCTTCTTTTAGGTCGATTACGAGAAGGCTCTTATCCTCTTGAGTGAGAAGAAGATCAGCAATGTTAATGATATTGTCCCCGCTCTTGAGTTGGCCAACAAGTACCGCAAACCCCTTATCATCATTGCTGAGGATGTTGATGGAGAGGCCCTCACCACTCTTGTTCTGAACAGACTGAAGGTATGTATCTTCTTTATGGTTATGATTCAAGATTATGGAATCCTTCATTCAGGTTGGTCTCCAAATTGCGGCTGTCAAGGCTCCAGGATTCGGAGATAACCGCAAGAATACCCTCAAAGATATGGCCATCGCCACTGGAGCCACCATCTTCGGAGATGATGCTAACCTTGTCAAGCTAGAGGATATCCAGATTGGAGATTTTGGAGAGGTTGAAGAGGTTTCCATCACCAAGGATGATACCCTTCTTCTTCGTGGTAAAGGAGATCCTAAGGAGATTGAGAAGAGAATCGAACAGATCTCTGATGAGATTGAACAGTCTACTTCTGATTATGAAAAGGAGAAGTTCAATGAACGTCTTGCTAAGCTCTCAAAGGGAGTTGCTGTTCTCAAGGTTGGAGGAGCCTCTGAAGTTGAAGTTGGAGAGAAGAAAGATCGTGTAACTGATGCCCTCAATGCTACTAGAGCTGCTGTTGAGGAAGGTATTGTTCCCGGTGGTGGAGTTGCTCTCCTTAGAGCACTCAAGGGTCTTGAGTCATACAAGGCTGAGAATGAGGATCAACAGAAGGGTGTCAACATTGTCAAGAAGGCTATTCGTCAACCAATCGCTACCATTGTTCGTAATGCCGGTATCGAGGCCGCTCCCGTCGTCGAGAAGGTTGGTCTGCATTTTCATAATTTCTTTTTTGATCTCTAGTGTTGATTTCATTGCGTTTTAGGTTCTCTCTTCGACAGAAGTTGCTTTCGGATATGACGCCATGAACGATAAGTTCGTCAATATGTACGATGCCGGAATCATCGATCCCACCAAGGTATTACAGTCGTATACATAGGTGATCCCATAAAACGAATTTATTCGCTCACAGCCTTTCCTCCCACGAAGACTTGCCATAGCATGCACACAATTGAAAAAAATTGTTTTAAAAGCGGTATTTAATGCATGTTCAGTTGCCATTTGCCCCCACCCTCGTCATTTTCGCGTCCGCCGCCAGTTTTGTCTGTAGCTTTTTTGCGCACAGCCTCTCCCCAGTGGATCATAGATATTGTGATCGGTTGAACTCTATCCATTCAGGTTATCCGTACCGCTCTCCAAGATGCCGCCGGAGTTGCTTCCCTTCTTGCCACAACTGAAGCCGTTGTTATCGAAATCCCCAAACCTGAACCAGCTTCACCAGCCGGTGGAATGGGAGGTATGGGTGGTGGTATGGGAGGAATGGGTGGCATGGGCTTCTAAGCTCTGCTCATCTCTATTTGCTCATTCCTATGGTCTCACTCCTGTGGCGTTCGCTACAATTTATTATTAGGTCCTTCCGTTGTCTGTTATTTTTTAAACTATACGTGCTCAAAGAGTTGTTTACTTCTCAAAATGTAGGTAATTAGAGTTGATAGATGTTAATAGTATGGCATCATGTTATAATACGTTAGAATGTGTAAATCATTTCACTCCGAAGATGAAATTCCCTGTCCTTGTCCTCGACACCATTCTATTGCATCTCATTTTTTGTTTGTTTTGTGTTTATTGTTCATTGTTTCATAGATCAATCTGATAAATTAGTATTCAATTTTTATATGTTGTGGTCACTTACAATATATCGCTTGCGATTGCGTCGGGAATGAATATTTGATATGATAATGATTGGGGGACACTTTACAAGTTAAATTGTTAGTTTAATTCATTTTTTCGGTGGTTTGCAGCGATGTCAAATGGAGGTAAACAATCTAGTCTGGAAAGTTTCTTCAAAGGAAAATTGAAAGCGAAATCGACTCCTCTGTTCGAACCTGTAGTGAAAGGTTGATTTCGCTAGTTGTGAATAAATTGATCGTATACGATGGTGGATCTATTTTGTAGATGTTCAAAGTAACTCTCCTTCTAGTAGGAAGAGAAAACGATTATCGAATGATGATCAATATATTATTGATGCGGGACAAAAACGAATTGGAGGACAATATTGTGATAAGGTACGATAGTAGTATACGGTATGTGATCAATCGATAATATTTGAGTGTGATATGACATATAATGTGGATAATGAAAATGATGTTTATCTACATGAAAGAAATCATTCTGGAGAAGCTGCATTCAATCAATTGATTGTTAATAAGAGAACACTTGAAGATTGGGTCAGGTACGGTAAAAGCCATACCATACGATTATTGATTGAATTGATTATAGAAAGACTGGTAGCAGTAGTCAATATTCGATCACAGGTCCACTCACTCTTGTTTTAGAGGTTCAATTGATATTGATTGATTAATGAAATAATTGATTGATGATGTTGAATCCCTTCAGGTGACTCAAGATTGTCGTATCGAATCATTGGTAGCGAAGGTTCAACATGTTGTTGATGTACGGTTGAATTGATTTATTGATTGATTAAGATTATGTAATAAAAATACATGGAATGGTATAGTTATGTCACTTTGTTCAACATGATTTGATTCTTGTTAGGTTAAATCGAGATGTGATGACAAAATACTTTACAATCATTTTGATTGATATTTGTTATAGAATGAAGTGAATACATCATTGGGATATACGGGTGATCCATCATCTATATGGGATTGTCATCTTTCATCTACATTCATGCCATCTACAGTATCCTCATCGTCCCTACCATCTACCGTAATCCGTCCACGTCGAAAAGCCTATGTCGCTGTAATCAGAAAAGACGATGTGAGAATATTGATTAATCGATTGATTAATTAGTCATCTTGATCTACTTGTAGGGAGTTACATTCATAGGAGGAATCACGCTTGTTGAAGCTATCGAAAGGGCATTTAATGTTGATGCTAACAAGGTTTGATCTTTGATCTTTAGACTTTGATCTCTAATTGGATGATAATATTGAAGTATATTCGTGCTGATCGATTATTGGGAGTGAATCGTATATGGGTTGAGAAGAATACTCGAGGAAAGGGAATAGCTAAAGTTATGTTGGATACTGCAAGGCAAAGGTTGTATTATTATTATTTACTATTATTATTATTATTATTTTTATAACGATACTAATATATATATATATATATATATATATATATATATATATATATATATATATATATATATATATATATATATATATATAATTTCTAATGTCTAGATTCTTCTCTGTCCCCATTCCATCATCTCGTGTAGCATTCAGTGAACCAACGAGAGATGGAGAGAAATTGGCCAGATCATATGCCAAGTAAATACTGCTTTTTTCATAGACAATACACTAATATTTAATTCCTGTTAGCTCTTATTATGAAATCCTTGAAAGATGAATGAGTCTGATAGAAAGTATGTCTACATTGTAGCTTTTTAGTCTTTGATTGTGTTTATTTGTATGAGACCGATATTGATTTGAGTGTAAACGTCATTATTTCAGAGATGAATTGAGAAATGGACGATTACTTGTATATCATCTAGGAAATGGAGAAACATGTTCAACTAGAATGAAGATTATCATGAAAAGAAGATGTAGTGATAGTAGTTCTAATAGTAGTCAGAAGGATACTGTAGAAGATGAGAAGATAGATACTGTAAATGAGAAGAAGGATACAGTAGACGACGAGAAGAAGGATATTGTAAAGGATGATAATAAGGGTACTGTGGAAGATGGGAAGAAGGATACTGTAGAAAAAGAAGAGTGGGATGCGGCAGATAACGCGAAAGAGATAAAGAATATTTTTGGAGATAAAGAATATAATAGTGTAGAGAATGATTCACCTGATTCTCCTCCCAGTGAAACATTGTAACATTAACCATAACATTTATTAACATTTAATTTGTTGTTAACTTTTAAGTTTAGTTTCATTCTACATTGTTTTGTGTTGTCATCTATTTATCTATGAATGATAAGATGAAAGGCGGTTGTGATAAAAAGATATTATTTTGATAAATATATCTCCTTTCATAATCCATTCAGTTGATGGTCTGAAATGATATCAAGAACTTGATCACACTTCTATTAGTTGCTATTCTTCCAACGGGGCGTTAACTCCTAGGTGAAAGTATTCTTCTGCGTCAGAGTGTATTTACTGGACGCATTTCATTCTCATGCGTATTAGTGGTGTGTGCATAGGGAAGAGTGTATGTGAGATAGAAGAGGGGAGTCTCGTATTCAAGTCGTCCAGTCAATATGGAAGTAGTGTGCAATGCCCTCCCTCCATTCTCATCCTTTCCATCTTCATTACTATTTACTTTGAGTATTATTCTATTCCTTCATTATTACTTAAGTACTTCTCTTATCAACATATCAATCATTTCATTCTTTACTCTTCTTCCTCTCTCATAAGCACAACAATATTTATGTTTTCACTATGTTTCAACATTATCTTTTTCTTTCTTTTTCTATTGTATTCTTTCTTTCTCCATCACTGTTTCCATCTATCTCTTACTTCCTCTTCGTTGCTTTTCATCTCCTTATATCGAATCACTTTGGCTCATTCTCCACTCTTCTCCCTTTCTCCTTCATCTTCTTATCATATTCAATCAAAGTTTGAAACTCTTCCGTTCCAAAATCCTCTTGTACTTCTTCTCTTATTCTCCTTTGTAAGTTATCTATGAACTGGCCTCCATGAGAGTATAGTACATATTCATGTGTCGTCTAAATCAATTACTACTTATCTCTTCCATCTCCATTGTCCTTTCCTCTCTATCTCTCTCTCTTATTCTTTTCTTCCCTTCTTATCTATCGAGATAATGATTAAACTGGAACTAGTCACACTTTTAGTAATGTTTTATATAAATGGAAGTATCTATTTAGTCAATTAGTAAACATATCTAATCATTTAATCATTGATCTCTCATTCATTTGATCATTGCAATAGTACGTGTGTATGTTTATATCATGATGTAGTATAGTGGAGGGGAGTGGGGGGGGGGGGGGAGTTGAATGATGGGTCGACTTATTGATAATCATACCTTAATCTCTTTATTAGTTCACTCATTACTCGTAATCTGAAACAACTCTCTTCATTTCCATTCGAACTCTTCTTTCATTATGTTATCATCGTATTCTATTGTATTATTATAGATTAGTTTATTAATTTCTTAATTGTAGATTATTAGTTGATTCATCGATTATTCTCGATGTCGTCAATGAAGAAAACCCCTCGTTCATTAGGAAAGATTAAAGGAAAAGGAAAAGTACTCGTACCAAAATGGAAACTATTCAGAGCTAAGGTTAGTTTTATATTAATATATTATGGTTATTATTGTGTCGTATCTCCTCTAGTTTACTCTAATTCCTTTTTGGATCGTTTGTAGATTAAAATACGAAAAAAATCTAATACCACCGTAATTAAACCATTGACGACAAATAGACTACAGTATCCCCTTATTGACTGATATCGATTGATATTCCGTTTAGGAACCATTACTATCAGTATTCATGTGGGGAGTAAATCATTCATTATCTGAACTCCTTCATGTACCTCCTCCAGGACTTCTTATGCCTGATGATTTCAAGGTTAGTCATATCATCATTTCAATACTTTTATCAATACTTATAATGATAAGTGTACTGTAATCATATGACTACCGTAACCCATTATTATCCTGATTCAGGCTTATTCAAAGATCAAGATCGATAATCATGCCTTCAACAAGGACAATATGCCTAGTCATTTCAAAGTAAGTAACTTCCTTTCTTTCATTCCTCTACTTCATTTATATAACCATCTCCCCTCACTTTTATCCTTTATATTTTATATCTTCGTTTTATTCGAGAATTTAAGATTTGAAATAGAATGAAGAGAAAGGGATAAAGAGATAGAGAGAGAAGCAATTGAATGCTTTTATTCTATTGTCTATTCTATTCTATCATCATCTTTATCTTCTTCAATATTCAATGAATCTCTCCCTCTCCTTTTTACTCTCCCTCTCCTTTTTACTCTCCCTCTCCTTCTCCCTCTCCTTCTCCCTCTCCTTCTCCCTCTCCTTTTTACTCTCCTTCTCCCCTCCCCTCCGCTCTTCTCATCTCATTTCCTTAGAGGAAGTCTCTAAATCAATATAATCTATTCTACTTTCATTGTTATTCTCTTCTCTATTATCAATTGATAGATTGAATGAATACGAGGGATTGATAGAGATGAAATGGATTCAATCACTCAATATCATTATGGTTATCATATCACATGATATGAGCAGGAAGTGTCGATTTAAGTGACACACAAAAGTATGATAGATTCTCCTCGTGTGTTATGATTCTGTTTTACTTTTCTCTCTGTCTCCTTTCCTTCTCTCTATAGCATTGAATCAATCACATGGTATACATTATGAATCGACGAGGGAGAGGATTACGCATCTCTTCTCTTTATAGTTTACTCTTGTCTAATCAATTCCTAATCATCCAACTCATATCAATTGATAATTGAGAGATATGAAAGGGGAGGTACATGATGCACTTATGATTATATGGATAGGGTGAAACATTAAAATAACTGGAGGAAGAATGAAATGGAATGGGATTTATCATCCACTTCATATCTCATCGTCTTCCTTTCTAATTCTTATATTGAACTTTCTTTGTTAAACAGTTTATCGTTTGAAACGAAAGAAATTAATATTACTGTGTGCTCTGAGGAATTATGATATGATTAAATTGAGTTAAAATGAAATATTGATGAATTAAGGTAAAGGAATACTGTCCAAATGTCTTCCGTCATCTTCGTGAAACATTTGGAGTTGATCAATATGAAGTGAGAATATTGATCTTTGATCTCTTTATCATCCATCCATCTATGATAACCATTACAGTTTCTTCGTTCATTAACTCATTATGAACCTGAACCAGATCAAGATGTTGGAGGAGGACGATTCTTTATATCTTATGATAAGAAATTTGTTATCAAGGTATGATAATCGTTTGTTTCTGATATATTCATTGTGGGATTGAGATGAATTAGATAAGTTGGAGATTTAATGATGGTTAAATAGAGGAAGATATGATGATTATAAACTAAGTGCATGAAAGAATTGATGAGATATGAAAAGAGGGATGATGTAGTGTTCATAAAGTAGTATTCATAATATGATATGTATTCCATCACTTGTCTTCTTCATATTCTTTCCATTGTGTAAGAATAGATCATAAGAGAAGATGAATTATTGATTAGTAGAAAGGAAGAAGAAGGAAGTATTGATGGAATGTTATTCATTGTTGTTAGAATATCTATAGAATAGAATAGGATATCATATTTCATTCTATCTATTATACTCTCTCTATCCTTCCCTAACTAGAGAATAAATAATATTATAGATAAGATTACAATAATAGTATTATTATAATATCTATCCAATAATTCTTTATTTGCTGTCTCTTGTGTATCTAGAGTTGTTCACTTTATCATTGTCTTCTTAGTCTCAAGAGTATCAATTCATCTATATCTCTTCTTCACTCTCTTCATTCTCTATACTCTCTCATTCTCTAATCTCAGTTATTCTATGGTAGTCTTTCCTTCTTTCCAATTCTCTCGAGGAATATGAAAGAAGAGAAGAGAATAAGAACACTTGTATCACTAAAAGACACAATGGAAGATTATGAATATGAAGATGTTGATGATCATATTAGAATATTATATTAACAATGCACCACTACAGTACTGGCCTCAATTATATCGTTTTTTTTTCCTGAAAAAATATACTTGGAATGGAGAGTTTGGTATGCCTACTGCATCATTATCTGAGACCGTTCTATACCACATAAAGTACTAGTTAAAATGCGCTCTCTGTAAGGGCGGCAGAGGGAGGGCACAAAGTTTCAAAATCGTCCTAGACCGTTCATATTTGGTGGTTCGAGTCCCTCGGGGTGGGATACACTTCAGCCAAAAAATTGGCTCGAATTATCGATTTTTGATCTACCAAAAGTGAAAAATTCAAAATGAGTTTTTCCAATCGCGTCATATATCATTCGAAAGAGCGTTGAAAGTTATGTAAAACTGACAAGTTTCGAAAGATTTGGTTCAATAGTTTTTGAGAAAAATCCGATTTTCCGAAAAAAGGCCAGATTTTTTTCCTTTCGTTAAATAGCAGACTACTTTCCCATCATTTCTTGTCTCTGGGCATTTGATATCTTATGTAAAAATGGATGAGCTATCCGAATATCATACTCATTTTAACCATCTCCATACCGGAACATGACATATTGGCAAAAAACTAGCTCATTTTTAGCGTTACAATCCTCGACGCGGGTTCGAATCCCGCCTCGGGCGAAAATTTTTGCAAACTTTTTTTAGTTCCATTTTGGCTTCTAATCGACTTTTTTTCGTTCCTTGGACTTTTTAAATGTTCTTCTGATCAAGCAATATCTAAAATGTAATGTTCTGAAGGTGTAAGTTGCGTTTTGTAAACTTTTTTATCAATGGATACATTCGGTACATCAATCACATTCGTCGTCATCATTTCAATGATCTTCCTTAAGAGAATTAACATCTCCATCCATCAATTCAATCGTTTCTTACATGTTGAAAATTTCATTCATGGTGTTTCTGATAGAAGTGATCTGCATCAGATATCAACGCCTTTTTATCAATAGCATCAACATCGTTCGTTTGATCCCTTATTTTTTTTGATTCTAGGTTTTTTTTTCTATTTTTTTTCTGTATACGTAATGTACTGCGTAATTCTTGTCATTCTTGTGATTTATAGAATATAGAATATTTCTGAGTGTAGCCGATAACTTGACAAGAAGAATTATATAATAATATTATATTTATATTTAAAAAATATAATATTACTATATAATTCTTCTTGTCAAGTTATCGGCTACACTCAGAAATATTCTATTTTTTTTCTATTCTAGATTTCGAGCTTGATTCGCTTGGCATCCTCAGCACTATTTCCACCAGGACGCTTCAATAATATTTATTAGAACTAAAAAAAACATAAGTGTCCGTCAAGATTATCTGTCTAACATACCTTTACAGCTCATGCTTGAGCCTCATACGACTCTTCATTGGAGGGTGATCGACAGAGAGCGGGAAGAAGAAGGAGAACGAATAAAATTGTCTTCAGCATCTTCCTAAGTAGCAACATGAACGATAAATAAAGATTTAATTTGCTAAAACAATGAATATTTCAAGAGAAGAATAAAATACGTGGCAGTGATGAAGAAACGGACCATTTGCGATGCGACTAATGTCTCGAGTGTACGAAAGAAATCACTTCTCTAACACTAGACGATGGATAGAATGCAAGTGTCAATCAAAACTGTGCCATTTAGTACTAGTCATTTTCTCGTTTTTTGTACTAAACGATCTTACTTTCACTTTCATTTAAGTGATCTCCTTTAGAAAATAAGTTCACGTACAAGCAAAACAAAAATAGATAGAAATCATGTTTTATCATTATTGAAAACCATTTAAAAAGTCCAAGGGTCGAAAAAAGTCGATTAGAAGCCAAAATGGAACTAAAAAAAGTTTGCAAAAATTTTCGGCCGAGGCGGGATTCGAACCCGCGTCGAGGATTGTAACGCTAAAAATGAGCTAGTTTTTTGCCAATATGTCATGTTCCGGTATGGAGATGGTTAAAATGAGTATGATATTCGGATAGCCCATCCATTTTTACATAAGATATCAAATGCCCAGAGACAAGAAATGATGGGAAAGTAGTCTGCTATTTAACGAAAGGAAAAAAATCTGGCCTTTTTTCGGAAAATCGGATTTTTCTCAAAAACTATTGAACCAAATCTTTCGAAACTTGTCAGTTTTACATAACTTTCAACGCTCTTTCGAATGATATATGACACGATTGGAAAAAATCATTTTGAATTTTTCACTTTTGGTAGATCAAAAATCGATAATTCGAGCCAATTTTTTGGCTGAAGTGTATCCCACCCCTAGGGACTCTAACCACCAAATATGAACGGTCTAGGACGATTTTGAAACTTTGTGCCCTCCCCCTGTCACCACCCCTCCGCTGTTAGGGAGAGTGCGTTTTAATCCACAAAGAAGAAAGAGAGATTTCGAAATTATCGATTTTTGCAATTTGTTATTTTTTTTTAAATTAAAAATTTTCTTTCTTCTTCGTATAATACTATTAGATAACGTAATGTATGTAGTAAATGTGTAGACCAAATAGATGAAAGTGATATTTCAACCAGAAAGAGAAAATGGTCTGAGGGAGTCAAAAATGACACTCTGAGAAAAATTGTCGACAATTTACTATTGAATCTCTGATTTTTCCAAATGTGTCCCTTTCTTCGTTGTAGATTAGCTATTACTGTATTAATCTATATATTTCCATAAAATAATATATCTTAATCTCGTTGGGATTATCATTTCCATGTGTTATAAACACTATATGGGAAGATGAGTGTATAGAAGGAGATTATGATATCGATGAAGAGTTGTATGTTTAGTATGAGTGAAAGTTGAGTTGTATACATGTGAATGTACTTGGAGAGAATGAAAAGAACGGAAAGAATAAACTCATTTTCGATTATGAAATGGACCAATTTTAGATGAATATAATATGGTAATCGTTCTTTTATAGACAATGGATTCTGAAGCAGTGGCTGAACTTCATTCAATACTCAAATCTTATCATCAATATGTTGTCGGATCGGTACGATTATTGATTGATTCATTGATGGTAGTTACTTTATTGATTGATTCTTCAGCAAGGCAAGACCCTTCTTCCTCAATTCCTAGCCATGTTCCGTTTAACAATTGAAGGAACTGAAACATATCTCATGGTTAGTTGTGGTGTTTGTGTAGATTACGGTAGTCTATTTATTTAAATTATTATTATTATTATTGTCTTTTCAGGTTATGCGTAATGTGTTTGGTCGTAAGTATGCAGTCCATTCCAAATATGATCTCAAGGTGAGAGATATTTGATCTTTGATCTTTGATCTTATGATATTAACAATAGTTTATATTAAGGGATCAACGGTATCACGAGCTGCCTCTGAGAAAGAGAAAGCAAAGGATCTTCCAACTCTCAAGGATAATGATTTCCTTGAAGAAAATGTCAAATTGAGATTACCTGAAGTGAGTATTTTATTGATTGATTATAATATTGATTGATATGAAAGAGTTATACTTTCAATATAGTTTTATACTTTCCTAGTAGTGAGTATGGAACCTCATTAGTACGTTAGAAAGATGAAGATTATGTTATATAATGGGTAATATATGTATGTTCGATTGGATGATTATATAATAGAAACGAAGAGGAAATTAGATTATGATATGCTATTTTTATTTTCATTCATCAGATCTCAATATAATCTGAGATGTAAACTAAATGAATGAAAGATAAAAGTGCGGGGTCGAATAATACAAATCTATCTTTCATTCGTTCACTATTATTTCTTTTCCCACTCCTCATTTTTGTGTTTCATATTCATAACTTATTTCTTATTCAATCATTGGTAAAAAACGTAGAATAAATATTATTATTTTGGATATAAACGTATATTATGATATTGTCATTTATAGGAAGCCCGTACTCAATTATTAGATATGCTAGCAGCTGATACAGCATGGTTGAGTAAATCGAATCTTATGGACTACTCACTTTTATTAGGTATCATTTATCAATCTATAATATATCAATGAATCAATATCATTATTGATTAAGGTATTCATGATTGTGATCGAGCTGCGGCTGAATCTGCAGCTAAACCAGCTGAACAATCAGAAGAAAGTGGAGATGAATTGGGTATGGTATTATTCATATTATTGATTATCGATTCTTGATTAGTGATTAGTGATTGAATTTGTATTATTCCAACTGTTCAATCTCATAGATCATTATGATTGAATACCTTGGATGGATATGATAATCGATATGTATATTCTAGGTCCAACTCCTCCAGATTCTCCAATTCCTTCAACAGGAGCCTTTCCTCCTCCACCATCTGGTGGCCCTGATCTTGATGATGAATTCTATGCTATTGCTAGTAGTCATGGTTAGTAAAGATATACTTTACTTTGTCTAATTACTTATACTCTTCATATCTTTCCATACTCAAACTATTTGTCTTTCCAACTAGTATTATATCAACAATTGTATGTTATTGAACGATTCATTGAGGTTGCGTAGAATGTGTTTATTTTATCAACGTGCAGATACACGAAACGAGACAAATAATGAGAAAGAGAGCATAGTTGTAAATGTGTTGATGATGATATATTTGCATATGGTCTATAGGAGATGATGATGATTGAGTTGATAGAAACTCCCTTAGATGATACAGTACAAATGTCTCAAGTCATAATAATAGAGAAGAATTATTTGATATTACTATACTTTATTGATTGATTATAGATCATTCGGATAAATTGATCTACTTCATAGGATTAGTGGATATTCTTACATATTATGGTATAAAGAAGAGATCAGCCACAGCAGCGAAGACTGTTAAATATGGAAGTGATGTTGAGAATATCTCAACTGTTAAACCTGATCAGGTACGACATCGATTTATTATATTTTTAATAAATTAATACTATGATAGAATAGAGAGCATATATTGATATAATGAGTTATACATTCATACTATTCCTTTCCTGTTTATTCTTACGACAATTTATTTTATCTGCATGAGTTTTATCTTTCCTTGAATGAGTTTTATCTTTCCTCAATCTATAATAGATATTCAATCATGATGAGTTATTCATTCATTATTTGATTAAATTGTGCGACAATTCCTTTATAACTCCCTGTTATAGTATATCATAATGGACTGTGCATTAATCGATTCCTATCCGCCGCATTTTTGTTTCAAACGATTATCATATCAGCAAGTTATTTCTGCTAGCGTTATCCATATCAAAAACGTAGAATAGATATAACAATTCTTTTATGTTGAGCTAAATATTATGATTGAATTGTGTGAGAATGATATTGGAATGAATAAATGGATAGTTGTTGTGTATTCATTAATCCTACCCTTCGGTTTTGTGTTTCGAATAATTATTATACCATCAATTATATTTTGTTTTTATATTTTGAGTAGTGAGAAAGATGATAGCAATTCAAGACTTAATAATAATAATAATAATAAATATGGAGTAATAACTATATAGTATTGAATCTATAATATACCATTTCAGTATGCTCGTCGTCTTATGGATTTTGTTACAAAGGCAGCGACACCATCCTAATGAATTATACCGTAATCCTTTATGTATTTGTCTCCCCTTCTTCCTTTCGATCGATTTAATATCTTTGTGCCTACTGTAAACTTCTAATTCTTTTATTCAAATATAATATAATATGAAAATGCTAACATAGTATCTTAATCTAGGATAGAAGTTGTGTATGGGGTCTACGATGGAATATATAATAACTTTAACCAATGATAATAACCATAACTGAACGAAGAAAGAATGAATGAATCAATCGATATTTGGGAATACTTTTTCTATTCTTCACTTTTTGTATGTATAAGTGCTTATTATTGATTCTTCATCGATTTATACTCTATCTATCTATATATGTATATACAAGTAGTTCCAATGGCTCATAACATTCATTCATCCATATATCCCTTTCTAGTCTCTCTTTCTTTCTCTCTGTCTAACTCTTGCCCCCTCTTCTCTATTCATTCTCTCTCAATTCAATTCAGTCGATCAATATTCTCTCCCATAGATACCGTATACCACCTGCCCCAATAATATGCCCAGTAATGAATCGATAATCATTCTTTCAATTGTAATCTACTTATAGTCACTTCTATTTCATTGGCTATGACTCTTAATGACACATATATATGTAGATATAAGGAATAGACTCCGCCCCTTTTTGTCTTTATTCATTATAACTAATGAATCAATATTATAATATGTGCATTGTTTTTCTTCTTGATACGTTCCAAATTGTTTTTGCTCCTCTTTCTTCCAATCGATATTCTATCCTTACTAAATGTTTCCTATGGCCAATATACAAGAGCTTTGTCTAAAATTTCTCTTATTTTCATAAACAATTAGAATAGATATTAATTATTGATTGATTCCATCTTCGATCATTCTCTTCTTCTTCTTTCCCCGTGTGTTATACACAAGTATTGTAATCGACTATCAATTCCTCCATTCATTCATTTACACTCCCTATCTCTATATCGCTACACTCATAATATTATATAATAAAGTATTCTTATTCATTATCTTATTCTTTATTCAATCAATACATATACAAGACGTTGAAATTGTCGTCTACACATATCTATTGTATATGTGCATGATGTGATGTGAAGTACACGAATGATATACTGTAATGCACTGTCCAATCAATCAATAACGATCGATAATTATAAGATGGAAGAGACAGAGAAGGTGAAGGTTGTTGTTAGATGTAGACCTCTTTCTCAACAAGAAATCGATAAGGGACATAAATGTGCTGCCACTTGTGATACTGAAACCAATATGATCAAGCTACGGAATCCTGCCACGAATGAGGTACGGTAATCAATCAATATGACTACAGTAATCATCGTGAATCATGGCAGGATCCAGAGAGAACATTTGCATTCGATGCGGTCTTTGGTCCAGATACTGATCAGATGAGGGTATATAATGTAGCTGCACGACCTATTGTAGAGAATGTACTCAAAGGATATAATGGTAAGTATTGATTGATTGATTGATTACTGTAATCAATCGATAACTACTCAATTGATTCAGGTACAATCTTCGCATATGGACAGACAGGAACAGGAAAGACTCATACAATGACTGGTGATCTTGAGAAGGCTGAGATGAGAGGTTTATTGATTGATTATCGATTGATTGGAAGGAAATATTGATTGATTGCAGGCATAATCCCGAATAGTTTTGCTCACGTCTTCGATCACATTGCAAAATGTGGTTCAGAAAGAACGTAAGTGTGGTCTCATTAAGATTACCGTAATCAGATATTATTGATTGATCTTTATAGATTCCTCGTTCGTGTTTCTTATATGGAGATTTATAATGAAGAAGTGCGTGATCTACTCGCTAAAGAGGGCCAAGGTAATCGTTATTGTAAAGATCAAAGATCAATTTGTTATCATTCAGGGCAGAATCTAGAGATCAAAGAACGTACCGATGTTGGTGTTTATGTGAAGAATCTATCGACAGTTACGGTATCATCAGCTAGTCATATGCTCAAGATTATGGAGTTTGGAAATAAGAATCGTATGTTTTATTACTTTTTGTCAATCGATAAATTTCTACTGTTTTGAAAGCTCTCTGTTATAAATGAAGAATGTAATACTCATCATGTATATCATGGTTTCGATATAACGTTTATCTATCAATATTATTCTCTTATAAATTTCCTTTTGGAAATGGAGGGTCAAATTCCTTGACGTATGGAATGAAATAATCCTTCGTCTGATTTACCATGAACCCTTCCTATGACACACGACACAACTAATTCCCCATGGTAACAGGGGAATCAAATATTGTATTTCCCATGGGCAAATTTGCTGTATATTAATATGAGTTTGTTTTGAGGTAAAGTAGGAGCTACTTTGATGAATGTTGAGAGTTCTCGATCTCATGCTATATTCACTGTTACTATTGAGAGTAGTCAAGATGGTGGACATGTCACACAGGTAGTGTAGTTAGGTTACGGTGGTGAGAAGAAGATTATGGTAATGGATTCAGGGTAAACTACAATTGGTTGATTTGGCTGGAAGTGAACGACAGAGTAAGACAGGAACGACAGGAGATCGATTGAAGGTATACGGTAGATTATTGATCGATGAGTTACGGTAGATATCTTGTCAGGAAGCAGCAAAGATCAATCTGTCGTTGTCCACACTGGGAAATGTGATCTCTGCTTTGGTGGATGGAAAGTCGACACATATTCCTTACAGGTATAGTGAAGATTATCGATTATCGATTTTATTGAATATTGATTATATTAATTGAAGGAATTCCAAACTGACGAGACTTCTACAAGATTCACTGGGAGGAAATTCGAAGACTGTTATGGTTAGTGGACTCTTATTGAGATTGATGGATAATTGTGATAGAGGCAGTGGTTCGAGTCTTTCATCCATATAGGACTCAAATCAAAGCTAAACTCGATATAGGTGAAATATGGTGACAATTTATGCTAAATTAGATGGGAATGGATGATCAGTTGATTCTATGTTTTAAGAGTATCTCGAGTTTCATACTTGTATACTCCTTTGTGATCCTTTTGATAGAATAGAATAATATATGATTATAGAGAATACATAATATATTGTAATGATTGATTCATTATAGATAGCCAATATTGGACCTGCTTCATACAATTATGATGAGAGTTTATCTACTCTCAGATATGCTAATAGAGCTAAGAATATCAAGAATATTGCTAGAATCAATGAAGATCCTAAAGATGCACTACTGAGGAAGTTCCAGACTGAACTTGCTGTATGTCCGATTGATCTTTGATCTTTCTATTGATCTTTGATCTTTCTATTGATCTTTGATCTTTCTATTGATCTTTGATCTCTTCCTTCAGACTCTTCGTGCTCAATTAGCAGATGATGAAGATGGAGGAGAAGAGGCAGCAGAGGGATTGAGTGAAAGTATGGAAGATCTAAGAAGGTATACCCTATACTATATCTATGTTAATCGATAATTGTCTCATTGGTATACGGTAATTGTATATTGATGAATAATCAATAATTGTTAATAGATCTCGAGGAGGCGCTGCTTGGGAAGAGAAAATGGCTTCGATGGAACGAGAATTGGCTAAGAAAAGAGAAGAATTAGAGGTGAGGATTGATTATTGATTTATTGATAGATTAACTAGTGAAATGATAATTATTGATTGATTGATTCAGGCAAAGAAAGGAATGGAAGAAGAAGTAAAAACGAAATTGACAGATGCATTAGAAGAACGAGAGAAGGAATTGAGAAGGTAAGACAATAGATATGCATTGTTGACCTTTAAGGGACATTGAAAGTAACATATTGGATATGATACTCTAAAAGAGATGTACTCTCTCATTGTACTCTTCATAGATATACGGAGATTTGAATCATTTCAGAGCTCGACAAGAACATGAATCTCTTAGAGCTAAATTGGGTCAAATCGAGAGTAAACTCATTGTTGGTGGAGAGAATCTACTTGAGAAGGCTGAACAACAGGTACGGTAGTCTGTAGATTACGAGTACGGTAGTCTGTAGATTACGAGTACGGTAGTCTGTAGATTACGAGTACGGTAGTCTGTAGATTACGAGTACGGTAGTCTGTAGATTACGAGTACGGTAGTCTGTAGATTACGAGTACGGTAGTCTGTAGATTACGAGTACGGTAGTCTGTAGATTACGAGTACGGTAGTCTGTAGATTACGAGTACGGTAGTCTGTAGATTACGAGTACGGTAGTCTGTAGATTACGAGTACGGTAGTCTGTAGATTACGAGTACGATAGTCTGTAGATTACGAGTACTGTAGTCTGTAGATTACGAGTACGGTAGTCTGTAGATTACGAGTACGGTAGTCTGTAGATTACGAGTACGGTAGTCTGTAGATTACGAGTACGATAGTCTGTAGATTACGAGTACGGTAGTCTGTAGATTACGAGTACGGTAGTCTGTAGATTACGAGTACGGTAGTCTGTAGATTACGAGTACGGTAGTCTGTAGATTACGAGTACGGTAGTCTGTAGATTACGAGTACGATAGTCTGTAGATTACGAGTACGGTAGTCTGTAGATTACGAGTACGGTAGTCTGTAGATTACGAGTACGGTAGTCCGTAGATTACGAATACGGTGGTCTGTAGATTACGAGTACGGTAGTCTGTAGATTACGAGTACGGTAGTCTGTAGATTACGAGTACGGTAGATATATTGATTGTAGGCTAAACTATTGGAAGAATCGAATCGTGAATTGGAATTAGCGAGAGAACAAGAGAGAAGGCTACAAGAGAAATTAGCAGCGAAGACTCATGAACACGTTAAGATTGAAGAAAAGTACGGTATTTATTGATTGATTGAATTATATATATATATATATTGATTGATTGATTTTCCCTTTCTTTAGGTATTCTTCTCTGCAAGACGAGGCCAATGGAGTTACACAGAAGTTGGAGGAAATGGTTCGGGATATAAAAAGAGTAAGATTTATTGATTGATTCTTTGATTTATTGATTGATTGTGTTGTAGACTCGAGCTGAACTATCGGATGTGGAAGCAGAACATCAAAGAGAAATGGAAGGATTATTGGAAAATACACGACATTTGACCAAGGAATTGATGTTGAAGGTATATTGATGGATAAAGATTATCGATTGATTGATTGATCTACTTTAGATGTCTATCATCGATGAATTCATTCCCAATGAGTATTTGGAATTGATTGAGAAGGTTCGTATATTCAATAGATATACATTGTCATGAATGTACCCATGTTCATTTGACCATATCGTATGACATCAAATCAACTGATACACATTCAAATGAAATAGAAAGAGAAGAATAGACACATTACTATGATCAATCAATCATTCTTCCTTTACTACTTATCTTTATGTCTATTCTAGTCAAATCAATCGATAATTCCTCATTTAGTATGTGATCTACGATGAAGACAAAGGTGAATGGCAACTGAAGGCGATTGCTTACACTGGCAATAATATCAGAGCTGAGAAGGTAGAGTAGAATTGATCTTTGATCTTTATCTTTATGATGTTATGATCTCAGTTACCACCTCCTGAACCATTTGATCCATCTGAACATCGTCCATCCGATGCTCTCTTCTACTCTTATAGGTACATTTTATTTCTATTCATATTCATTTTTATATTTTCGAATTATCTAACATGAAATATGGCGTTGTTGAAAAAGAAAAGATATATGAGAAGATAAAGTGAATGAGAAGGACATTAGATATACGGTAATGATGTCTCTTATTGACCATGGTACAAGATACACCACCCTGTCACTCATTATAATGGTGTAGTAGTCATTCTGTTATTTGTCAAATTACAGTCGAGATCTGGGTGAGAAATCATCGACAACAGCAAGACCTTCGAGTAGAGCTGGAACAAGGAGAAGAAGTACTGCACAACAGATTAAAGCACTCATATCATAGATATACTACACACTCCGCCCCCTTATTAGACTCCGCCCCCTTATTAGACTCCGCCCCCTTATTAGACCACGCCCCCAATGTGATTGTATAACATGTAGATAGGTTAATAATAATTCGTGCCATATGATCATCTATGTTCTTTCATTCATTAATTGATCTCATTAGTGATAAATTGAATTGAATCTTCTATAAGTTGTATACATGATGACATCATTGTACTCGTATACTCTTTAGTCTTCATTCCTCTTCTCAATAGAGATCAATATCTTTCTTCTTCTTCAACCATATCATTCTAGTAAATCTCTACAGGTTTCTTCATCTTCTTCATTTAACTTCTTCTTCTTCTTCTTCTTCTTCTTCTTCATCTTCTTCCATGTATATTCCTTCATTCTCTTCATTATCCTCATATCTTCGTCTTCGTCTTATCCTTCCTATATCATTCTCATTACTTCTTATCTTCGTTCTTATCAAACTTCATCTCCTTGGAAGAACTCCCCCTCCGGCATCTATTATTCTCGTTCAAGCGGTTAGACTATTTTCATTTTAATTTGAAATTTAAATTGAATATTTTGTTTCTATGTTTTGCCCAGACGTAGCAAGACATAGATTTGCAAAGAAAAAAACTTGTTCTATGTGTGTTTTTGATGTCGATTTGGATAATAATCGATGAATATCTGAAAAAATCAATAAATTAATAAAAAAAATTATTGTAGATAATTCGACATGATTCAAATCCATTGAAATCTCCAGTTCGAGTAAAGAGATTGATTGAGGTGAATTAATCTTTCATTCATTATTCATTCATTCATATCAATTGAATTGATTCACTTGATAAAACTAATCATTGAAATCTAATCGTATTCAGTTTGTAGCACAATCTCACTGATATCTTTCGTTGTCGATATTTTGATAATGGATATATTAATAAGACGTATGATCCAACACAGGTAAATCAATCGATATTATGATTTTTTTCCTGCTTGAACTTTTTCCAAAAAAAATTTAAAAAATAAATTTTTTTCATGACAGATCGAAGTATTTTCAAATGAGAATGAAACAATTCTCTCATCATCTGAATCATTCATAACATCATTATATCTTCCATTCAATAATTCTAATCCATTTATTCCTTCAATTGAACGAATTCTCTATTCAGCACAGGTTTGACTTACTTTACTCTATCAGATTATATATTCTATTCTATTCATTCTATTGTAATATGACTATTGAATAGGAAGATTTGTCTGTCTATGTACTATCGTGAACAAAAAACATTTGAGTAGCAAAGACCCCTTAGGTGCTTTTGAATACTCTTTAATCCTTGTATCTCTTCTAGTTACCATCAGAATGTTGTCCAATGGAAGATATGAATAATACTCTTTATCAAGGAATCATCCATGAAGAGGTTCAATTAATATATCTCTTCTATTCCTTATAATCTATTTCAGTTGATAAATAATACTCTATCAATATTTGATAATTCAACCTGTGCGAAGGAAGCATCCAGAGCTATATTCAACTGGGTTAATATTATTGTTGAATATTTAATTTAATTCAGAAAAATATTTAATCTCATTTGGTTTTCAACATCTGTCCTTACAGTTTCTTGCACAGAAGAAAGACGTCGTAGAATCAGAATCACTACGATTCAGAAAACGATTGGCTGCTTCTATTCTCAAGGTTTTTCACATAAAAAATAATACTTTAATTTGTAAACTTTTCAGAACATCGTGGACAATATGTGTTCAGCATTGAAATGTCGTTCAAAGGGAAAATCATGCAGTATGCATAAATCTAAGATGAGATTATATTTCACTGTAAGTATATTCTTGTCAGATAATATTGATACATCGACTCAACAGAAAACATTTTGACTCGGAAAATAATTGCAAGAGCAGTTCTAAAGGAGTTTTTCTACTAAAAATGATTTTTTATGATAAACAGTTTTTTTTAATTAGGAAAAAAATTAACGAAATAATATTATCAGTCAGATCATGTTCATCTTCCTATTTCATCATTTCTTTCTATTATGGATGAATCTATTCCTCCTCATGATTATTCATCATTAGATGATTCTCCTTTGATTCTTTTCGAAACAAGACAAAAACTACCTGCTAAACCATTCGTTGTGGTTAGTTAGAGATCAAAGATCAAAGATCAAAGATCATTTTAAGGTGTACAAAAAGATGAGTGATTTGTCACCATTAGAAGAAGTGAAGAGAATAACTCTGACTAAATTGAGAATGAAATTGACCGAATATCTAATAAGTTATCCACTTTTATGTCCAGAGGAAGAAGAAGAAAAAGAATCAATATTAGATGGAGAAGTTGAAGAGATGAAAAGATTGAATCATTCATAAGAATAGTTCATTATATGTATTTAATTCATACGGGTATATTCATTCATATCATTCATTTCTTTCTTTATATGTATTTATGATCTATTAAAGGGAGAGTAATCTTAGTCAATCAAATGGGTTCAATCATATTACTTCCACTTGTCTATGGATTTCATTCAGATTTTCAGATTTTTCACATGCACAATCTATTGTGAAATTATTTTATTCTTGATTCTTCCTAGTCTTTTTTCTCAACGATATTGGCTAATTCGATTTTTTCGAATACCCAATAATATGGTGAAAACTATGAAGTAAAGCAAAAACGTTGAATATTTATTAATTCGCGCCAACCATGCTTCCATAAGATATGTATTAGTTGCGTGAGTATCGAAATCGTTTTTGGCTGTTGATTAGGTTACGGTATTTGACAAAGGTTTCTCTCCCTTTAATCAATAGATATAAAGACTTTATATCATTAATGAAAAACAACAAGTTAAAGCTGATTCTAGAGTAAGAAAGTAGAAGAAACCGGATGAGAAAATACAGAAAGAACGAGTTTGGTACGGTAGTACATGAACATAATCGATAGGAAAATGCTATTCACTAAAAATGGAAATGACACGTAGATGAACGAATGTAATGAGATGTTTGGAATGTGAAGTGATTCATTAATTATCGATTGATTCATACTATTGATTAGATCTTCGACATTTCGAGATTGTGCAGTTTCATGCTTAATCGAACAGCGATTACTGTAGAAATGAGCAGAGATATGATAAGAAGAGTTATGATAATGAAAGAAATGATAAGAATAGTTGAATCGAGACAAAGAATGGAATTATCAGTTAAAGAAGAAGATGATGATGATGACAGAGCTGAAATTCTTATTTTATTTTTGTTTGTAATATATTATAATCCAACTTTTTCAGTTCTTTCCTAATCATAAATTTTCAAATAAAATATCATAACCTTGTCTTCCAATTCGTGTATTCATTTCATTTTCTCCATTATTTTCATCTTCTACTTTCACTTTGAGATTATCAAATAATCGAATCGAATTCGCATTTCCATTTGTCCACGCTCGATTCAAAAGTTCACGACGTTTACGTGATGTTGATGGACGACAAATCTCCTGCAAACAAAGGATCAAAGATCAAAAATCAAATATCAAAGATTATCATACAGGTGCTGGATGTCCAGGTGTCATATCAACACTACATGAGAAGTATACATCATCTGGACCAGGGAATTTGAATGCTGATATACGAAAGAAATATAATTGTTGTCCATCTGGATCCCTTTGTCTAGACATTGGACCAACTACTGTAGGACGAGATACACATCTGAGATGAAGATTACGGTATATGATAGTGATAGAGAGATACTGTACCCATTCTTATCGATTAGTTCTACTTTGCTAGATCCAGGTCCATCGGTAGCGAAACAAGAATGAACGAACATATCGAACTCGTTTTCACCTGAAAAAATCAATATTGATTATTGATTTATTGAATGTGATTGACCTCTTAGAATTGATTTAGATCTTACAACAAGTGTGATATTCTCTCCAATCTTTACTGGTCGAGTGATTGTATTGTCATGGGGTCCTGAAAGGAATACAGGATTACGGTAGATGAAAGTGTGTACAGTACCATTTGCATTTTGTATCTCAAGAAAGACGGCAGTATTAACCGCTGAAGCATCTTGTGAAGCAATCATTCGATCCATTGATGAACTAAAATAATTATTGTTTCTTTTTAAAATTAAAAATATCGAAATTAACTCTTCATTATCGATTTTATTCTCCATTTCAACATCTACACTATGAGAAATGGGAGGAGTCGTGAAGTCACGATTAACTATCCCATCTGTGATCTCTGAATGAATACATTATATTATATTGATTGATCATTTCATACCTTCTTCTTTACCAGGAACAGTTATTGTAGCGCCCAATTGAGGTCGAATGGTAGGTGAGTTACTGTATGAGTTACGGGCTACTTCTAGGCCCCTGAATATCGATTGATTGAGATATTATCGATTACTTCAACTATGAACAAATGAGCAACTAACATATCATCGTTTTCATTAGCAGATATTGCGTGTAGACCAGGTTGAGTTGTTGTGCGACTATCGATTGACTGAACTGAAGAAAAAAACATTATTTGTAGGTAAGAATACAAGTATAGATAGTATCTTGATGTGAATGAAGACTTCAATTGATCATATTGTGACTAAAACACAAATATCATACCATTATTAACAGTTATTCTTTGTGTAGTAGTTTGTTTATCATAAGGAGGAGTAACATAATGGAATTGATCTGATGATTCTAATACATTTCCTTCGTTCCATGGATGAGCCTCAACCTCAATTCATTTATAAACATTTATTAAATTAAAGAATTTATTTAGTATTTTTAATAATTTATAAAAATAATAATAAATATACATGATCAGATGGTTCTCCTCCAGTATTGATTGGTTCAGTTCTAACTCCAACTAATGGAGAGAATACAAATGGATGTATTGATTGAAATGATGAAGGACGATGAATTGTTGATGGATCACGAGAACGAATTCCTTCTTGCTGAATAATTAAATGACTTTGAATACAGAGAGAAAAGGTACTGTAGGTTCCTCCCTCTTTTCCCATATGTCTCATATATCACCTATTCCTCTCCCGTATTTCACTCGCTGTTATATTTATCCAATATATGATAAATTAAATTAAATTTTTAAAATGTACATTTAAATGAGAAGGCATTGGAGGAGCTCGAGGAGACGGAGTCACTGGGGTTAATGGTGGTCTATATGGTATTGTTTGACTGAAATGTAGATTATAAGTAAGAGATATGCAGTATTCGTCTTACCCTTTCCATGGATTAGAAAACGTAGAAACAGATGGTTCAATAGAATGAGCATATTGAGGAGGACTACGAGCATACCATGGAGTTACTGAACCTAAGAGATCAAAGATTAAAGATCAAAGATCATCAAGTACAGTATCGTATACCTGGATTAGCATATCGATCCTGAACAGAAGTCGTGACTGCATCTGGGGAGAGAGGAAGAGTGGGCCAGCTGGCGATGGGCTTAAATCATAAATATGACCATATTGAACTACAGTAATCTACAGTACTTATAAGTTTCTTTATTTTGCAATCGATATCTGCATTATATATGTACCATAACTATTTAGCTCTCTTTACAGAATAAGAACCGAGAAATGTTGTGCGAAACTGAGATGAATCGTTACTTTATCTATTTAACTACAAACAGTGAAACATATTTGAAGAAGATAATGAATCAACCTAAGTTACCTTCATATCTGGATGAAAAGGTTTGGCTCCAGGAATGGGCCAATTACCGAAATGATTGTCACGAGAGATAGCCGATACACGACGGACGGAATCAGAATTCTGTGAAGAAAAGCAAAGATCAAAGATCAAATTTTAAAGATTAAAAATATTTTTACAATAGGTACGATAGGATCTTGTTGAGGTGTAGCGATGTGTGGAGTTGTTGCGTATTCATTTCTTGATTTAGATTCGAATGCCATCCTGTGAGATGTATGTTTCATGAATGTAATAAGCTTACGAGATCAATTCAGACAGATAATATAAAAAGATAAAGTGTATACCCAGAGGCAGTTGAGTGTTTTCTATCTGAATCAGAAGATGACAGAAATGGTGGAGAAGTGAATGGAACAATAGGAGTGACTGGTAGTCTATAATAGAGAAGATATATCATACAGAGATCAAAGATCAAAGATCAAAGATCAAAGATCAAAGATCACTAACTTGTAAGTATCTCGTTCATTGTTAGTGATATTCGCTTGACCGGCAGCCAATTGACAAACGAATGCAAACTGTTTATCGGATGACGTTTGAGTTTCCTAAGAAAAAGTTTTTTATTTCAAAGATTTTTGAGAAGTAAAATGAGAAGACTGTAAAATGTGATAACCTTATCCATTTGTACGTAGACTCGATTCTCCATTTGATCAATTACCTGTAATTATCGATTATCAATACCGTATCAGTAGATTACTCTATCCATCATTTTCCTATTATGTAATCAACATTACTCAAAACATTTACATATTGTGACATAGTAATTGTTGGCTAGTGACCTTGACCACAATGTTCCCTGAGGGCAAAGAAGGATAGAGATAAAGAAAGATGAAGAGAGTAATAGGCAGTTAGAGAGATGAGAGAATATGGAGATATGTGAGAGTATTGTATAGTAAATCCATTGAAATTACTCTTGATGATGAATAGATTCAATGAGACTTTACTATTGAAAAGAGTAGTATAATCGAATAATAACAATCAATAATCAATCTACACACACATGGAAGATATGAAGATACATTGATACTCTTTCATTTCTTTTTCCATTTTTCAATCAAACAAATATGTATACTGAGTAAGTCTTGTGTTTAGATGTCTCTCAGAGACCTAAAGAGCTATTTGACAAAGGTCACACTGCCTTTAAAAAGATTGGCAAGACTCAAAATTGTTCGTTCATGTAAGGTAATTGAATTGGTGTTGAAGATGACCAATGAAAGAAGTGAGAAGAAAAGTTCAATAGAGGGCAATTGTATAGATGATGACAATAGAGAGAATAAGGTTATGTAACCTATTCTTATTTCCCTTTTCTCATAATAAATGGTCACTACCGTACACTTACATTTCTCGTCGTTCGAGTCAATTTGGTCCCACAACGATGTGCCGGAATCGAGAAGAGTACGGTATGTTGACCAGCTCCATTGTAGTAGATACATTCAGGAACTAATGAATACTCACGAGAATAGATCTAGAATAGAGATTATTGATTGATTATTGATTGATCATCATAATACCTTTCCTGAGAATGGTCGATCAAATGATAGAGATGCTGTGATACCATCACTACTACACATTGCTGAGACGGCTGAATACATGAGATGAAAGATCATATTCCAACAACAATAATAATCTTTTATAAAAATTATATTAGGAAAGTTCAATTTTGAAAAGAATCAGAAATATACTCAAAACTAAACCTGAAAAACAAATCGAGGGGTTCAACTTTTCTATTTAAAATAGAGGATCGGAATATCTGTTGATGGAGTGAGTTTGAGGTTGAAAAGGAGAAAAATATAAGAAATTCTGAGAATACGGTAAACAAAGAATAAGAAAACACAGAAACATAAATAAATTAAAATATAAAGATCAAAGATGAATAATGATATCTAACCATTGACTCTAGGTGATTCCTTTCCATTGAATGGTTGTATTGGATCCATTTGTGATTGAGATCGAACATATGAATCTATCTCACCCAATACATTCTGAATGAAGTCTCACACTTTATCATTCACTCTATTTCAATCTAATATCTCCAATCTTCAAGCTATTTCGAGGAACATAATTGATTCTATACCTTTGATAGATACAGTAATCCCAGAAGAATACGGTACACCGAAGGCGCGCCTTCTCTTCGCCTTCGCTGGCGCATCTGATTATGTCACGACGAATCCGTTTATTGATTGGTCTATAAGGTAACAATGCTAGGGGAATATTGATATAGAAGATGAAGCAAGTGATTACGGTAACGTAAGAATACTGTAGAGAAGAAAAGGTTGGAATGAAAGAAAATGAAATGAAGAAGGTTTCACTTGATCCTTTTAGGTCACAGGTGTCTTTATGAACAGAAGCATATTAGAATAAGAGGGAGAGGGAGAGAGAGGGAGAGGGGGAGTGAGGGAGAGGGAGGGTATAGAGAAGTAGAGGGAGGAGAGGGTGAAGACAGAGTTACTACTGACCAGGTGAATACAGAGGATAGAAGTTGAAGAGAGTCTGTCAATTCTCTCCCTCTCCCTTCCTCCTCCCTCTACCTCTCCCTCTCCCTCTCTCCTCCCCCAGTAGGATGACATCGACCTTGTATCTCTTATTGTGAGAGTAATAATGATCTACCTTCTCTTCTTCAAAGTGTATATGGGTGTCATGTAATACTCGAGAGAAGAGAAAGAAGTAGTAGACAAGTCATGCCGTTTTCTTCCAATCAAACAACCAATTATATCTACTCTTCTTCTTCTTCTAGTAGAGTAGATAACAATAGAATGGAAAGAATTGATTCTATTGATGGAATACTCTAATTAGAGATACTCTCTTCCTCTCTCATCTTCTATTCATTCTATTCAATCAATATCATGGATTTACCCTCAATCCCTTCCACATCCAGTTACATCTACTTTATTGCAGTAACAGAGTACATAGTAATACATTCACAATTGTATATTCATCGTATTTATATAAACTTTAATATTATTAACTTCTGTGAGATCTTTTGTGAAGTGGAGACAAAGTTAAACCGTTTGATAAAACAAAGAAACATGATAAGGATAAAAAGGACTATAACAACATGGTAAACCTATTGGAGATGGATATGGGATGGAGATACGGTAGAAAGAGTACGGTAGATTTGGAGGATACGGTAGGTATAAATCAAGAAGTACATCCAGGACAGACATTGAGTGACTCATGTAGAAGGATATCACAATCGAAACAGAATGATGATCTACAAAAAGAGATTAATCGATTGATTGAATGATATGAACTTACTTGCACTTAGTACAATCATATGAAGCATTATCAATAGAACATCCACATCCTAAGCATTCTTGACTCATTCCATTCTCTGACTATAAACATAAAAATAATAATAATAATATTGTTATTATTATTATACAAACCGTTCCATTAGACATTGTATTCTTCTCATCATCTTCATGAGCATCAAATGCATGGAGAGGAAGAAGATGTCTGAAAAGATCAAAAGATCAAAGACCATCTCATTCATACAACACACACATCATAGTTTTAGATAGGACATATAGTCAAAAGACTAGACTACTATCACACATATTATCGTTTCTTTCTAAATCATAATAAATGAATATATAGTAACCTGAATGCTCTAGCCAATTGTGGTGCAGCTACAAGAGTGAGACGACATATACGACATTCAACTGGTAATGAACAATGTCGAGAACCACATTGAACACATAGAAAACCACGAGATGATATTGGTCCTGTTTCTGGATGACTGAAATGATAGAATATGGTACGAATGATTAGATTACGGTAATGATAAACAAAAGATCAAATATTCAATAATTCAAATTTGTTAAATTATTATTAAGATAGTCTAATAGTTTTGTAAAAGCCTAGATAAACGTGATCGGTGTTTCGGCCCTTGGTCTAGACACCGACCACTCCCCTGGGGGTGGGCCTCGTCAGTAGACAAGCCCCAGGAGAACAATTATTTGAGTAATGTTTAAAAAGGAAATAACGCGCAAGTATCCTAGAACAACACGCAAAGATCCTATGAGAGAGATCAGAGAGGGAAAGAAAACCAAGTGGTAACTCATAAATAAAGATAATGAGACATTAGAGAATGGTTGAGTGATAAAAGAGGAGAAGGGAAGATCAACTTACCATAAACAAAAACTTTGTGTTGTGATCTCTTGATGAGAAGGGAATCCGACTCGAACTGCATTACATTCCACTGTTCTGAAAATATGAAGTTACAGTAATCTAAAGTATGATTACAGTAACCCACTTCGCTGTAGGAGGTGGTGCAGTATGAGCCGATAGAAGAAGACGACAATGATCATCATCAATTGCAATATCGTATCTACCTTCAAAAGATCAAAGATCGATCAATAATAAAAGAAAAGATGAGAGATGACATACCTCCAGTAGATTTGGCTACTCGTTTGTACACATATACTTCAGCTCCCATTCCAACAACAGAAACACGAACATTGGCTGACTGAAATGGAATAGATCAAAGATTAACTAGGACATTCATTCAATATCTATCTCATATTCCATATACAGTTCAAGTAATTCATTCATTATTTTAACAAGGAGAGAGTGTATGGAACCTTGAGTGAATGAGTCGTTGAGTAGATAGAACCAGGATCAACAGTTGAGAAGGCTGCTGCTATTACAATCACTTCACGACACACCTACAGTATAAGGAATATTGAATAGAATCATTTATAGATAATAAGAGATCTAATGATATTCTAAATGTAGATAAAAGAAACAAACATGTCCGGGTAGATCTTGTAGATTAGTCAGAGCTAATTGTAATCCATTCTGTAATGAGAAATCACCCACACATTGAGTCTCTTGTACTATACTCATTGCTTCTTTCAATTGACGAATGTTTCCTACAACGAATACATTATTACGGTAGTTGATATCGATTGAAATTTATATGACTGAATTTATATGACCTGTAAGTGATACATATCTATCAGCCTTTCGATCCTTACACAGAATAACTCCCACTTGAGCAATTGGATTTTGTTCGAAGAATTTATCAAGAAAGACATCGATTGCCTTAATCGATTGGAGATCAACGAAATAAAAGGTCAATCAAAATACAAAAAAACTATGGACAACTGAATTTATAAATCAAGTGCAAATCGATGCTTAAATATGTACTTTAGTACCGAGAATCTATGCAAGCAGATAAAGATAAGGTTAAGTATATATACTCACAGATAAAGCCATTCTTAACTTGGAAGGAGGAATAGAATTGCTTGCCATGAATCGTGAACAATCAACGACGATGTACACATGTCGCATCTGAATCCATCAACGTCTCTATTCATTCTAATTCTTATTCATTATAGTCAGAACATTTTTTTACTTACAATTCCCAATCGAACTCTCGATGGCTTCTCTGTTGCTCTTTGTTTTCGTCGTGCATGAGCCAGTAGACGTCCAATGGCTTTCTCCACTGATCCGCCTTCATCTTCTTCCAATACTTCACGGATATTGAGACCTGTAACCCGGAATAAATGAGAATTCAGTAAGAACAGATGAATCAAATCGGATAAAAAGTGCGTACCATCAGCATATCCGGCCTCCCAAGTGTATCCTTTCTGGTCATCGTCATCTCCGTGATTGTGACTCATTTCCAACACTCAAATAACATTTTAAATTCATTTTAAATAATAAAACAGAGATTAAGAAAAACTATTGAGAAATTTGTAGTTTGTAGTTGAGGCTTTTCTGTGTTTAGCGGCTGTTCCGCAGCGCACCGAATTTTGCAGCGCTCGAATATTCTGATTTGATCGGAATTTTTCGTTATTCGTTTTAGCCTTTACTGATTTGAGCATTCGAGCTTCTCGTGTTTATTATTGTGGAAGTGATTGACACTATCGTGCCTGACTAGGGAAATACGAAAATTTTGATTTGAAATTGCTGTTTTACCTTTTTTTTCAAAAGTATGATTTCACGCGAAAGATCTTATATTCTCCATATATTGTAAAATTTAAGATTGAGAAACGGTTTGTGTTGATTTGACTTATTCCGGCTGCTTGCCTACTACAGTTTGGGTCGACATACCTATATTGATTGTAGAATGGCGACTCCTCGAGATGAGAGGACATGTTATGTCACAAATTTCTCTCCAGAAGTCACAGATGATATAATCAAAGAGTTATTCATACAGGTATAACAAGGCATATATTTTTTTACCTTAACCAAATTCTTGTGGTTTTAAAATCTTGGAAAAGTAGATGGAAAAGTGAAAAGTAGAAAAGTGAGTGTGTTAATTTTGTGCTTCTAAAAGTAGTTGGAAAAGTACCATAGATTCGCAGTTAACAAACTCTTACGACAAAAACCGTTTACGCGAGTGTTGGATTACTACTTTTCCAACTACTTTTACAATCACAAAATTAACACTATTCCATCTACTTTTCGAAGATTTTAACACCACACAACTTTGCTGATTGTGAATACTAGATGGATAAAGAGAGTAATTAAACAGATTAATAGAGTCGAGCGAATCGTAAGCCTAAGCATTAAACATTAGCAAAAGGAAATCGGTTGATTGATTGTAATAAATGCGAAATTTATGACTATGAACGATTATGTACGATATTTTATACCATTTTTATTTTTTTACGGTTGCGGTCATTTTAGTTGTCCGTCCTATAAATGACCGCACTGGTTCCGATTATCTTTCACAGGTGAGGTTAAAATTGAGTTAGATTGAGAAAAAAAATGTTTTTTAATGTGGTGTATCTAATATTTTCAAAGTATCAGAACGGTTTATTAATTATTTCAATTTATTAAGGTTGGACCGGTCGAAAGTACATTTTTCAAGAAAGATGATGGACCTAATCGAAACTTTGCTCTCGTTTCTTTTGTTGATCCTGAAAGTGTTCTCTTTGCTGTAGAAACACTCGATTCCGTATGTTATCATTCACTTATCTTTTATTTTCACATTCTTATGATCATGAATTACTTTTGACAATAAACGATATTCATTTTATGCATATAGGATATATATCAAACATTGTAGTGTAAAATTCTAGAGTAATCATAAACTAGACTTATATTTAGTATAATTAAATGTTTATTTATATTTACAGATCCCGTTGTTCAATCAGCCTATCAGTGTAAAGCCGAAGAATGGAACAGAACAAGTCAGTTTTTAATCAATAATCGATGATGATTCAATCAATAATGATCTCAGGAGAAAGAATATCGTAGACGATTAGAAGAGAGACGTAATACAAATCCTCAAGAAGGTGGTTCAATAGGTCGTCCTACACCACTCTTTCCTCCTCCACCTCCACCACCAATTATTCGTTCGTTTCATAATCATTATTGATTATATTGATTGACCCAATGAACTACCGTATCCCACCCATGATGATAGTTATCTATGTATATCATATATCCAGCCGCCCCTAGTGGCCCACCTGTACCACTTCTCGAGCCTAACTCCATACCACCGATACCTCTTCCCAGTGGTCCTCCCGTTCCTCTTCTATCAGCGATACCACTACTCGACATTCCCACTATGAATTTTGGTAATGAATCAATCAATATTTCATTCCCCTACAACCCTTTGTCCCCCTCATATCTCTCAACCCATCCATCCATTCCCTTCCATACCATGCATGCTATATCTAGAAGGGTTGTAGAGGATATATTCAATTATCGATCGATACATGTGTTTATTGATTGATTTAAGGTGGTGTTCATCCATCAGCCAGAGCAGGATACAGTACTCCTCCTGGATACAATAATCAGGTTAGATTATTGATTGAAATATGAGAAATGGTTCTACTAATAATTTGAATGTTTCGAATAAGAGAAAGTAAGTTAATTTTGTTGAGAAAATACTCAGAAATTTATTTAACTGAACAGCGTTATTAATGGTTTTTGTTAAAAGAATATCTATAGGATAGAATATCGAGGATATCTAGTAACAATAACGTAAACACAATTTATTAATATCACTAATATTTAGAAGCTATATTAAATCCGTGCATGCATATAACTTATTTGTCCGTTTTAATAATTATTAAGTTAATGTATAATTTAGTATGATTGGCGTCGTAGTAGTAATTCATCATCATCTGTTGGAAGTCGATCAAATTCATATGAAAGAGATGATAGAAATAGATGGAATTATGGAGGAAGTGGAGGAGGAGGACAATATAGAGATTATAGAAGTAACTTTATTTTCATTATTATTATTATTATTATTATTATTATTATTATTATTATTATTATTCATCTATTTTAAATACTCGAAAAGTGGCATTCACAGTACAAGTTACAATTAGATATTTTTCTTTTGTAGATGATCGATACCGTAATGACAATACTCCCAATCGATCGGGAGGTCGTGATGATGGATACCGTAACTCTCGTGATGATTACCGTAATCAACAGAACAATTCAAGTGGTGGTCGAAGATATTGATTGATTGATATATTTAATTGATAAGTTATTCTTATTCTATTATGTATCTCGTGAACTGATTACGTTCCAATATTCAATGATGGGTTCATTCTATTTAACAGTAGTTTTGTCATCTTGTAAAGTTATTCACTATTATGTCACAATAATAACATTATCTCCAATGTGATCTTTGATCTGTACTCGTATACCATAAACAGATATTGGTGTCTGAGACCTTTATTAGCCTTATATTACACATAGAATACAATAAAAGAAGAATGATAGAAGAATAGAAGGAAGGGGACACAGGGAGAGGACGAAGATTTCAGATTCAATTGGATAGATGAATGAATGAACTGGACGATACACAGCACCGGTTAAGAGGTGTAGTAGTTACGAGACAAAGAAACAACTGGGATACGGTAGATGGGATAAGGAGGGGCGGAGTCTAGAGGGCTTCTAAATACACAATTGTGTTGTCGATCAACGACGTTATAATTGGATTATGATCCAGAAGCAGAGGGGGGAGGAGGGACATAGGGATAAGGATGGAGAGGAAAGGGGAAGGGAGGAGTTTGTATGGAGTACGATAGATTGATTGTACTCTTACAAATGAGGTAGATTTGTGTGTGGCAGCGTCTACTCAACTACTTCCATCACTCTAATTCATTAACCCTCCTTTCACTAAGATCTACACAATAGAAAGGGGGGCGGGACCACAATATACTGTATCTAATTGTTGTGAAACCACAATGAATTGGGATGGAAGCAAGCAGGAAGATACACTAGTCTACAGTACTCTCTCACTCTAGTCATCAATCGATACAATTCATACTGTAGATCAAGATAAGAAGTATTGATTGATGACTGCTCTAACGATGTAAGAAACACTAGCGTGTGTAGAATATAAGTACACATGACTGTCTTACTGCTCTGTCAGTCTAGTCTCTCTTATACACTCTACAATCAATCAATCAATCAATCAATCGATAATCGATTCAAACACTATTACTTCTATTAAGGGCATCAATCATCAGATTATACATTATACGTTCTGTCTACAGTATACCCAGTCAGAAATGAAAGTTGTTGTAGAATATATGATGGTCACAAAGGAAGCCATACCGTACTCGAATAAGACTACAGTAATCCCTCAGGGTAGATTGTATATTGTGTGTTCTGACTACAGTACCCGTGATATAGATGCGACAACTCTCACTTCTAACTATAATGGAAGAGATTAGAGAAGAATTGATAGAGAGACTAGTCAATCAACATGATTCCTTTACTTACAGATGGGATACCGAATCATGATACCATATACCATTATGACTGGGATACTGTATCATGATACCGTATACCATAATGAGTGGGATACTGTATCTTGATACAGTATACCATTACGAGTGGATGAGGAGAAAGAAGGGATAGGAGAGGGGGGAAAGACAGGGGAAAGGAAGGTGAACAGAATACAAAGATGAAGGGGGAGTAGACAGTAGGAATATGATAAACAAATGGAACAATATATAATGAATGGAGAGATAAACAACTACTACCGTAATCAAGATGAGAGCAACTCGAAACGACGACAAAAACAATGAAGAAGAGATTGATAAAAAGGGAAATTGTAGTTAGAGACAAGGTAAACACTTTTAATTCATTCATCAATTATATTGAAACAAACTAAAGAATATCAATCGATCGATAATTTCAATCGATGATGTAATATAAGGGTATATAAGGGTAGCAGGCGTTAGAAAAGGTTGGGGACACAAACAGATAATAATGCAAGTAGAAGTTAGTAATAGAGAAAAGAAAGTAGTGCAGAAGCAAAGAAGATGAAAGTAAAGGCAACGATAAAAAGAATGAAGAAGAAGAAGGAGAAGAAGGGAGGGGAGGGACAAGGTGGAATCAAGGTATGAGAGTAGAAACAAAAAGAACAATTAGATAATGAAGGAAGAAAAGAGAAAAGAAGGGGATAAAAAGTGTTCACCGGATTCATTTTATAGTGTGGACAAGTACTGTAGAAGGGAAAAGAAGAAGAAGAAGAAGAAGAGGGAGGGAGGGAGGGAGGGTAGAAGGGGAAGACACAGGGACAATCATCATCCATTATTGATTGATTGAGAGTATGATGATACATAGATCAATAGTTAAAAAGGGGGCGGAGTCACTGGGGGAAGGAGGGAAGGAGACAAGGGAGAAGGATGTATACAATAGAATATATTTGTTCAATTCACAATCGATGGGGGAGGGAGAAGAGGGACGAGGACAGAGACGGGTAAAAGGGATGAGGAGACCTAGACTAATCTAGAAGAGATTGGATCAATCAATAAAAAGGAGGCGGGGTCATGTTAGTAATAACTATTCAGAATAGAACTATGAGTGATGATAAAGAATATTATATAGAGATAAACTAACGATAGATGACTATGGAAGAGGAAGATGGGAAAATAGTGTTAAAGAGAAGAAGGAGGAGGAGGAAAGGGCAAGGAAATGGGCGGAGTCTGTGGGTGTGTGCATCAACCATGATGGAGATGATCATATATGAGATATAGAGGGAGTAGATAATGATGATGAAGAAGGGAAGAGCCTAATGATGTTGATTGTATTCATGATAATCAATCAATAGATGATCATCATAGATCAACTGCTTACTGGAACTGAAAAGAATCATTATTCATATTGTATAAAGTATGATTATGTTAGCGTACCTTATGGTAAGCATGAGGTAATTGAGCAGCTGCTGCTTGTCCATACATAGCAAACTGATCAGCACCACCAAAGCCGAAGAGGGCTGCCTCATATGCAGCCTTAAACAATCAATCTTATTCATCTACTTTATTCATTTCTTAATCACATTGCGGGTACAACTCAGTTTATAAATTTGTTGGCTTATGAGAAAAATAAAATTTTTGAGAAAAAAAATCGGTTTATAATAATTACGAGTCAGTTTATAATTCTGAAAATGAGAATTAAACAAAAAATGTATGAGCTTAAATATGTGGTACCTGTGAATTAGTTCGTGGAGCTCCTCCACTACTACCACCAGGTGAAGATGGAAGACCCGAATAACCAGCTAGACCAGCTGCTGCACCAGGGAATACTGTAATCAATCAATATATATCTAGACTAATCAATCGATACTCTATCAGACTACAGTATCTTCTAGTCTATCTCCTCTAGTAAAATATAATACACATACTGACAGATATGCTACATGCGTGCCTTGAAATCAATAAGTGGAAGCATACATTGAGAATATACAATTATCTCTTAACCAACTACCGTATACCAACACCAAACCTTTTTGAATATACTATACAGTAACCAATGTATGGATGATTGATTGGTCTACGGGGATGAGGCTACAACTATGACAGTACATGGATATATCTAGAGTATGCATGGGCTAACCATCATGGGATATGTTAAGAAGTCTTCGACCATCTATCATAGTTGGCCCCGCCCCTCCAAATTGTGATAGAAGAATGTGTTGAGGATGAAGACCACAAGACGGTATCACTACTAAAATGTAAAGAACGGAACTACCATAGGTAATGGATTACGGTAAGTATTGATCGTATATCGATCGATACTATTGGTTACGGTAGTTGGTTTACAGATCTTAATTGTATGTGCGAAATGAGAGACCATCACCAAAACAAAATAGCATGAACCATGTCAATGAACAACAAATGATACAGCCCATAGTGTATTGGATTCTTTATCTATTATATGTGTACACTCTATATCATATTAGATAGATATATAACAACTACAGTGTATATAGATGCAACTATTGGCCTAGATGCCTTATTCCACTCAGATCTATTCAATCCATTCAGTTCATTATCATATCAGCATCAACTTTATTTTGTATAACAACAATATTCTTTATGATCTCATAGCATTCAATAACAATTCACATTTCCATTTCATCATTCACATCATTTTATCATATTTAATCTAATATCCCCCCATAATATTCGTATTTCCGTTCTATTACTACTTCCTCAAATTAAATCACTCTAGTAACACAGCTACAATTATCAAATTAGAGTTCATTTTAAAATTCTCATCAGTTTTATATAATAGATAGACAAACATTTCTCCAACACTTATTTCCTTCATATTTTATTCAACTTGATGCTGCTATGAATGACATTTGTGATAGTTAGATCTGAGTGTACTATAGAGTAGTATGGAGGCAGAATAGGACGACAAGACCAAAGATCAATCAACCAATCAATGAGTGAGCTAATCTGACACTCAAAACATCTAATATGGGATCTACTTCTATTATCCTCACCAATCATTTATAATAGAGTGAATAGAGGAAAGCGCTGATATTAGAAGTGATGGTAATAAGTAGTGAAGGAAGGTAGATGGGGAGGGTCTGAAGTGGAATCAACGACCGTATGCTTATTCTATCACTTATTGATTTATCCCCCCAACCATTTCACTCTAATCAATAATATGATGGAGGGATGAACTTACATCCTGCAGCAGCTCCACCAATGATGGGATAACCAAGATTACCATAGTTGAATCGAGGCATACATGTAGCATAGGCTGCTGAAATTCAATCATAATTATCAATTCATTCATTATTATCACTAGTAACTCATTCGTAGTATGAATATATAGACTACTATAGATTGTAATAGGATGAATAATATGATATTATACCAATGAGTTGTTCAGGTGCAAGTCCATATAGATTACGTGCAGCTGCAGCACGAGATTTGTTCAATTGAACAGGAAGCATCACCTATAATATCATTCATTCATTCACTTTTATGTGTCATATATGGTATATGGAATCATCAGGTTCAATTAAACCTTTCACGATATAAGAAAGTGAATACAACAAATGTATAATGATAGTACAATTACCTCTTTAGGTTGAGCTTTCTTACATTCCACCATCTTTCCATTGATCTCATGGAAATGAATCTCACACACTTTATCCGATACATCTTCCGAATCAAATGTTATGAATCCGAATCCTACAACGATCAAACATCAATTCAACCATTCAATCCAGAGATCAAAGATCATTATTCCCATTTCATATATCTCTCTTCTAACTGAACCCATCATGGTCATACTAGTATTCTCAATCTTCTAGTGTGAACTAACATCTCCCCTCTCCCTCTTCCTCCTTCCTTTTCCATTTCTTATTCTCATAGAGCCTTCAAATCTCTCAATATATAAGGAGAGAGAGAGGTCCTCCCCTCTTCTACTTCCATTATGATTTCCAAGTACTACTTCTCTTCTCTCAAGTATTACCCATTCTCTTCCCTTCATCATGACACAACCTATACCCCATCATCTACAGTACACTACAGTAATAAATACCCCATCATCTACTGTAATCTTTGTGTTCCCGTTAGAATCATCATCCCATTCAATTCTCCATTCACATCTCATTCGAACGATTGACAATAGTGTATAGAATACATATTGTGTTATGTTATGGATTGAGAGAAGAGGAATCAAAGGAGAGAGAGAGATAGAGATAGAGAGGATGGAATGACATCTGTAAGATATGAATGGACACATCCGGTTGAGGGAATGAGAGAGAGGATATAATCACCTCCTCCTCCTCCTCCTCTCTCTCTCTCTAGTCACTCCATCAGAATCTGGCACGACGACATCCCACAGCGTAATTGGTCCATTTCCGGCCATTGGCCCTCTCTCTCCCTCTCCCCTCCCCTCCCCTCCCATACCTCTACTCTTCCTCCTTTCCTCTTCTTATACTTCACGACTAATTTCTGATTGTTATTGGGAAGAAAGAAGAAAGAAGATGCGGGAAGAAGGAGAGGAGGAGAAGTGATGGGGGTGAATGGTGATGCATCATGGATAGGAGAGAGGGAGAGAGAGAGAGAGAGGGAGAGAGAGAGAGAGACAGAGAGAGAGAGAGAGGGAGAGAGAGAGACAGAGAGAGAGAGAGAGAGAGAGAGAGAGAGGGAGAGAGAGAGAGAGAGAGAGAGAGAGAGAGGGGGGGGGGATTAGAGATGGCTCTTACACGATAAGCGACTGATCCTCTTCCTCTTCCTTCCATTCTTTACTTGGCATGGATTAGAGAGTGAAGGGGTTAAGTTATGAATAGATAGAAGAAGGGGAGGGGAGAGGGAGAGAGTATATTTTGGCCCTCTCCTTCATTCCTCTAGTCACATTACATCATAAGCATTCATATATTGACATCTCCATTCCCTTTACTCTCTTACTCAAGACAATAGACATAAGACATCCTCTCTCTCTCTACAATATACAGGTAGAAGAAGAGGAAGAGGGTACGGTACTAGTAGAAATATAATAAGAGACAAGGAGAAGAGAGATGAAAGAGACAACCTCCCTCCCTCCTCTTCTTCTTATTCTTATGCTTCCGTCAATTTTCTATTCAAATTGAGCGTGATTTCACTCTTCTCTCTCCTCTCCTCTCCTTCTTCCTCTTCTTTAACTCATATTCTCTTATTCTGACACAAAGTATAAGCACAATACGAGTATATGGGAAGGATTGATCTTTGATCTCTCATTCCTATCTCTCTTCGCCTCTTCAAAGTATGACAAGATTGAAATGAAATGAGTAAAAGGAACAAACAAGTCATATTCAGTCTTCATTCCTATTTCATTCAATACTTCTATATCAACCATGTAAACATAATACCGTATACCCAATCAATAACCCCTCAATCAATACCTCGATGACGTTGAGTCGTCTTGTCGAACATTAGCATCGCATCTTCAACCTACAAATCAATCAATCAGAATAAATCATGTTTTCTTTCAAAGAATCGATCGATATTCTTTGAGATATATTAGGTGGTACTCGTTAGTACTTGACGATAGAGACTGACATTCTCTCACGGTACTACTACTTCTTCCTCTCTTCCTCTCCCTCTCCAATCTCTCATCTACTCATAAGATACATGGACTATGTATACTTCCATCATCATCTTAGACATGATCCTCATCCCTTTATCATCTTCCTCTTCCTATTCAATGTTCAAAGAAGAGAAAGAAGAGAGAGATAGAAGAGGGAAAGGACCACTCTCTCATGTGAAATCAGAGAAGAGAAATGGTTGGAAGGTAAGAGAGGAAGAGGAGTGGGAAGAGGAAGAGGAGGGAGGGGAGGAGGATTCCGAAATCGGAGCCTACCGATTCAGTTTAGTCGTCAACGACAATGGGTGATGACAGGGTTGGAATGGAAGAAAGAAGAGAATGAGAGTAGAAGATGAAGATGTATAGAAGATAGATTAATATATGAAGTATATCATTCATGAATATACAAAATATATAAGAATAAATGAGAGGATACACTCTTACTATAGATATATGATAGATAGAGTAAATGGGTAACCTTTCCATATTGTTCAAAGTATGCCTTCATATCTTCAAGAGTTGAATTGGCTGAGAGTCCTCCAATGAAGACCTTCTTTGTCTTCACTACCATCTACAATCATACAATCAATCATGATAATCAATAAATAATCAATATTATTCATAATATTAAAGTATATAAAGATAGATGGATAGAGATAGGCAATAAGACACATTAGTCTTCTCTACTAATCTTGGTCTCACATTAAACCACACGATGGAGAGAGAGAGGGGGGGGGGTAGGAGGAGTAGAGATGAAGCATGTGATAAATATACATATATAGATAGATATAGATGGAGAATATGAGATAATAGATTGATGATGATGAATAAGAGTAGTAGAAGGAAGAGGAAGAGGAGGAAGGAGACCATGGAGACTTTTATTATATAATCAACCATGACAACTAATTGAACCTTCAATGATCATATCTAAGGGGACTATCAGTTATGTTGCTAGAGAAGGAACAATAATAGAGAATCTAACTATCTCTTCTAGATGGAAAGGATGAACAAACGTAAGATAATTCCCATGAGATTCATTGAAAGACCAAAAAGGAATAGGAGGAGAAGAAGGGGTTATATCATGATAAACTATAATACATAGTAATACGCAATATGTATTAGATATACTACAATGAACTTCTATCTATAATATAATGGTACCATGACTCATTCATATTCTATTTCATCATTTCTGATGTGATCGAGAACTGTACAATCACATGAAGACAAGTTCGTCGCAAACTACGAGGCGCGACCGCATTTTGGGATTTTCAGTGAAAACCTTTTTTCATATCTGTAACGTAGCTATTCGACCTATGAGACATTATCCCTTCCTACCTCCATATATGATACTTCTTAATAGATCATATTCATTCAGTAACACTTATATTACTCATATTCTCTACATCCATATCCTTCTTCCTCTTTCAAATCTTTCTTCTATTCTCATCATCTTCATCTTATTTCTATTCTCACTCCATCTATACTCATAGTCATCTCCGTACGCTTCATTGCTCCTCCTCCCCTACCTTCTCCTCTCCCCCTCCCCTCCCCTACCTTCTCCTCTCCCCCTCTCCTCCCCTAACTTCTCCTCCCTCTTCCTCTCCCCTCTCTCCTTCATCCGAATCTGTTCCATCGTCTATGAAAGAAGAGGGTAGATAGAGCATACAGAGGCGAAAATTGCAGGCCACCACAACCAACAAATTGAGGTTTACGTCCTTCGTTCCCTCTTTCTATTCCTCTCTCAGACTCTTCTATCGTTTCTTCTCCATCATAGGTAAGAGGAGAATAGAAGTACGTTCCATGTTTATACGATACCCGCATTAACTACTGTAATCAGGATATGAGATTCCCACCACGATAGATACCGTATCCATAGGATTAAAATAACAATTATTCCTTAATCATGTAATACATGGTGTGAGAATGTGAACACTCTTTAGTAGTAAACTACTTCACATTCCCTCCCTCCATTCTCAGTCTCTGTCCATCTTTAGCATAGTAAAGAGGAGGGAGTGCACTCCGTATGCAGAAGGGGAAAGCTTCTCCCTTAAGAAGTCAAGATGGAAAGAGGCGCCTAAGTGATTTATCGACAATTACCCAAGGTGAATAGACTGCCGTGATTACTAGTTAAGGACTCTTTCTTTCATTCTATCGTTCAAGATAGACGAGAGAGAAATAGAAAGAGAATAGGAAGTAGGAGTAGAAGTAGACCGAGAGTATATCTCACTTTCTATACCTCCTTAATCATCCATTCTACCATTAGATAATCATTCATAGTTCGACTCAATCAATACATAAATACCGTATCTAACATACCCTTCGTTCGCGTCGAGACCCAACTACAGTAGTTGAGTACGGAGCCATACAATAATTTGAGAGGTGATATAAAGATGAATTGAAATGGACAGAGGATACAGGGGATAATAGAAGATAGACAGATAGAGATTAAGGGTGTTGTCCCCTATTATCTCCTCTATTCCACAGTTGTACTCGTAACACCTCATACAAAGTAGTCATCAAGAATAGAATAGACTAGAATAGAATGATGAATGTTGTACCTGGTTGTTGATTAGTGTTGGTTGTATCATGGATGGTTGAATGGATAGAGGAAGAGAGGGAAGATATAAGGTAGACAGTATGGAATAGAGAATACAAGGACCACAACCAAATGTGTACTTGTTCAGTCTCTCTCTCTATACTCCTTCGAATATAAGGGGCGGAGTCATTCTGAAGGAGAACCTCAGAAGAAGAAGGAAGAAGTTGAGAAAGGGGTGGAGTCAACTCAATCCCTTCATATAGCTAGATATATTCATTCATTCCATGTTCGAATTCAACTCGACATGATCATTGCCTATGTGTCTTGTACAATGGCCTATTCATTGAAAGATGTATAGAGGGATAGAATGAAGTAGTTACTCAAGAGAGAGAGATAGATAGTGTTGGCATAGTTACGTATCTCATGGAGGTACAACCACATTCACTAAGAGAACAACGAATCTTAATATTTTACTCATTCACATAAATTAACCCTGATCGATGTTCTAGGTAAAATTGTATGGTTCATAATGAGGTATTCTACACAAGATTTTCAAGTGCAAATATTGTAGAATAAATATTGAAGCACTGCCGTACTGTTATGTACACTGCTGGGTGCGTCGCACGTCACACAAGAATTGAGTTTAGCAAAAAAGGCATTTTTGCACAATTTTAAGACCATACATTTTCAAGCACCCACATTGTGGGTACGGATCAGTTTATAAATTGGCACGCTTATAAAAAACGGGTCACTTTATCACATATTTTGCCAAAATAAGCGAAAATTAACCAATTTTACGGGCCAGTTTATAATCGGGTCCGTTTATCACAACTACGGGTCAGGATATAGTTCTGCAAATGCGAGTTGAACAAAAATGTATGTTTAAGACACGCGAGCCAGCTCTTAATTACATGAATGATCGCATCAGTTTTTAAAATATTATAAAAATTAGACTCCAGCACGCTCTCAATATTCTAAACCAATATCAACTACAACTAAAACATGATCTCAAAAAAGAGGAAGAAAGAAGGGAGGCTCTATAATAAAGAAGCCCCTCCACAGAAACAGTGACGTATATACCACATCATGATATTTGTGAAGGCAAAGTACGATTGACTAAAACGAGGAAGGATCGAGGATATGGATAGAGAATAGAAGCCGGAGAGTTTGCAGTGCTGCCAGTACTAAGTTTGTAGTATTCAGTATAAAAGAGATGATAATGACCCATGGAGTGCTTCATTATGTAATCAGTCATGGAAGGATAAATATAAGGCCAGAGAAGAGTTTAGGGGAAGAATCAATACACAGGAAGCACATAACATGTCAGGAGAAATTTATATTTTTCCTGATTTAAAATTTCCTTGACGATCTCACCTTAGTCTGAGCACGTTTGGGGAATGCTACCTTTGGGTCGATCTGAAACGGATAAATAAAGAAACTGAAATCAATAAATAAACAAGAAAATTGGATCAATAAATAAAGAAATTATTGATTACCTTCTTTCCGTCTAATTCGTGCTCGTCCTGTTCGAGGACTTTGTCAACACTGTTTGGACTAGCGAAAGTGATGAACCCGAATCCCCTGAAACGAAATTTCAAACTCTAATAAATATTCACTTAATTAGAATAAAATAGAAAATTAGGCGGGAAAGGGGAAGTCGACCATTGATCGACCACCGTAATTTGAATATTATCATCAAGATAGTGAATAGGTCAGATTACTGATACAGCAGTTTCTGTTTTTTAAATTAATTATATTTTACTTTACTTATTTTTAAAAATATATTTATTTTTAAATACTGAGTGATATACCTAGCCCGTTTAGTAGCTGGATCCCGCATAACCATACACTCGTTGACTTCTCCAAAACGAGTGAAATAATCACGAAGTCCCTCTGAAATGTATCACTACTTCTTCTTTTCAATCAAATAGATAGTGTGTATTGGTGTATTGACTGGTACCACTACTACTTCATGCTTATCGTTCCCCTTCTACCTCTCCCCACAATGTCTACGAGAGTCAGAAATCACGTGGTACAGTAGTAATGTGGTGGTCATCTACCAGAGGCTGGCCATTGGAAAAGTAACATTATTACGAATAAGCGATAAATAATAAAAAACGCAAAATTGTTAAATAGTTCGTTTGATGCACCGTCAACTTTTTACTTTATATTTCTTTCTCAAAATGACTAGTCATCATCTATAATAATGAAATAATATATTTCAATCTGAGAGATAATAGCGATTTAATTTGTGCAGTGTTAGCACAGAAATTAACTCTCCCACTCTGTATATGTATATTTTACATAGCACTACGAAAACCCTGACATATACATAACTTAAGTTTTGCAACTGCATTTTCTTGAATTTACTGTAACGTTATTAGTCGGCCTTTTCATGGTTTTGCTTCCAACCGTGATCCCCACTCCCTCCCTCTTCCTATTAATCTTCCTCTTCCTATTCCTCTCCCTCTTCCTATTCCTCTCCCTCTTCCTCTTCCTCTCCCTCTTCCTCTCCTTCCTCATCTTCTCTCTCCTCCCCCTTCTCATATCACATCACACAACCGACTACTGTACATATTCCGACTAATATGGTGGTTGGCATGTGGAAAACATTCAATGATCATATATAGAGATTGATAGAGAGGTGGAGAGAGAGGGAGAGGAGAGGTGAAGAGAGGGAGAGAGGGAGAGTGATAGATAGAGGAAGAGAGAGAGAGAGGGAGGGAGGGGAGGATGGCCATTACTGCAAAACAACTCCACCATTACTACTATTATTATCACTTGATTACACTAAACATTTAATCTAATCAAATAATCAATAAATCAATAATTCCTAACCTGCTGTGGTCTGCCAACTAAGACCTCCGATGAACATCTTTCTGTAATACCGTAATGATAAATATTCAAATTGAAATAAGGCGGGAAATGAATACCGTACCCAGGATCCTGAATAGGTGAACCATCATCAGAATCAGCATTGAGTTGAGCTTCACCCTCACTATGAGCATGATCAGGACTGGTTGCAGAATCCATTATTACAATTATAGTACTTAGTTACTGTAGATTACTGTAGTGACTGATTACGGTAGATTGTCTGCTGGGACAGATCTCTTACAACGATAAAAGGACTATATCTCCCGCTAGACGGGGGATGAACTGTTACTGTACAAGTGGAGGGTGCCTCAGGGTGGTACGGTAGGCGACCCGGAGATCGGGACGGGAACCCGAAGTGATCTGAAAAGATTTTATTTATTTATTGATTGAGAATAATAATAGAAGAAAGAGATGAAGATGATGACAATAGGTAAGGTGTGATGAAATGAAGTGTTTTCAGAGGTAGACAAGGGAGGACGGGTTCATCGAGATGATGGAGAGGGAGGAAGAGTGGGGAGAGAGGTAGAGGGAGAGGGAGAGGGAGGGGGAGAGGGAGAGGGAGAGGGAGAGGGAGTGGAGAGAGGTAGAGGGAGAGAGGGAGAGGAGTGGAGAGAGGTAGAGGGGGGGAGAGGAGTGGAGAGAGGCAGAGGGACAAAGTAATGTTTTCCATGGCGCGCGAGATGGAATCGCTCGTGATAAGCAAAGAGTAGTGAATGAATCAATAATATGTTACTTTGAAGATGATTAGATAGTGTAATTGAGATATTATCATTCATTTGTTGATTGATAGAAAGAGAAAGAATGATAACTACAGTAATCATAATTTGAATTCTTTTATGTGAATGGATGAAAGTACTGAATACAATACAACATTCACACATATTATATCATTGAATTAGAGATAAGAAGAAGAATATGTTTGTGATAATATCTACTCTATTCACAATTATAATCTTTATTTATCGTTCTATCAGTAAGTTCATACAAGAAGAGTTAATTGATAAAGTGAGATAGATGTCCTATATCAGATGGATGAGGAAGGAAATGAAATGACTCTATTCTCAAAGATTATCATTGATGATTCTATCCATAGAGTTCTCATACAAGTACAATAACATCCATAATTCCATCTATCACATAAAAAAATAATTGTAATCATATTATTTACTTTTAAGGATTCAAAAATGCAATCCCTTATGCTCACGTATAGACTCCTCAGAAAAAATCTACGCGAAAAAATCTTTAAAAAAAACTCAGCTGAGTTAAAGCCACGCCACGAACTAATTTTACACCCCGCTCTGGCAACACTCTCTCGTTGAAATAGAAAGCTAGAGAGTTTGTTGAGAGCGGAGAAAATTAAATGATCGCGGGGTGTCCATTTGAAATTGACAACATAGATATAGTGGAGGAAGAAATGAAAATGATATCATCTCCATTCTATTGTTACTAATTATGAGAAGAATTATGAGATGATGAACATTGAATCATATCTTATTCTTATTATAATCATATTATGGAAAAGAAGATATATTGTACACTTCGAACTCTCAATAGAGAATATTCATTAAATATAATAGATTTGTGATTTGAGTGAAACCTAACTGATCTTCCATACACTTAGAAAGAGAAAGAAAGGAGAATTAAAACGCATTCTCCCTTACAGCGGAGGGGCGGCATCGGGGGCATGGCACAATGCTTCAAAATCATCCGAGGCGACTCATATTTGATGGTTGGAGTCCCTAGGGGTCATATACACTTCAGTCAAAAAATTGACCAAAATTATCGATTTTTGATCTACCAAAAGTCGAAAAATCAAACTGTGATTTCCACAGCATGTTACATACCATTCGATAGAGGATCCAAAGTTATATAAGAATGCCAAGTTTCATAAGATTTCATAGCTCCATGTTCGAGGAATACCCGATTTTCCGAATTTTGACAAGATTTTTTTGTTTTGATCTCATGGCTTACTATGTTACCATTATTTCCAGGGACTGAATTTTTCGATATGTTAAGTAAAAATGAATGGGCTATCCGAATATCACACTTATTTGGACCAAAAACAAGCCAGGCATAGTGATATCGCCAGTCATAGTGGTCAGTTTTAACGCCCAAACACCGACGCAGGTTCGAATCCAGGCACGGACATGAATTTTTGCAACTTTTTTTTCGGCTCAAATTTGACTTTAAATTATACTTTCATGTGTTTTTGCCTTGTTTTCATTAATTTATTCTATAATATAACCATCAACATTATCAGAAATACTAAAAAAATCGTATAACTTATTTAATATCGGGAAAAAGTCATGGGACGAACGAAAATAACGGTTTTTCGACAGTGTCACTTCTTTAAAATGCAGTATTTTCTTTCTTGTGATAAAATAAGATCAATCTACGCCTGAACTCTTCCAATCTCGGCAATCGTGAATTGTTTGAAAAAATTGTTGACAAAGATCAAAGTTCAAAGATCAGAGACCAAAGTTCAGCAATAGAGAAAATACTGTTGTGAACATTTTCAGCATATATCGGAGATTTAAAATGAAAAAGTTCATCGATACAAACGTTGGGACGAAAGAACTGCAAAAGAAAAAGCCTAAGTCTAAGCTTAGACACTGATATCCAGTAGACCTCAGAAGAAAGTTTGCTGCGGGTCTGAAAAGAATCATAACCAAATCAAACCCAGCGAAATCATTATTTGATAATCTGCCTGCGGAAGAACCATAATTTTAGAATACTTTCCCTCTGAACGGTATGGTCTCAAAATCCGCCCTTCCAACAAAATTTTTTTAAATGTCCTGAGGGAGCTATGACTACCACAATGTATATAAACATCACTCGCTTCTAGCATGATTTTGGCACTTAGAATTAAGCGCATCTACAAGAAGAGTACTAAAGTTTAGTGCAAAATTTTTGCAGCACCGCTAGAGCTTGATATCGGAGTCAGAGACTTTCCGATTTTTGCACCTTCGGCAACCCTAGTGAAGGCCTCCACTCCCACAATGTTTCAGAAAAACAACATTTTTCACTAAGGAACATCTTTAAAGTAGGAGACCCTTGAGTTGGCATGGCTGTCTCCCGCCACGATAAGCATGTCGAATATTGTTTATATTATAAGATAATTGGCGTAAGGGACAATGAGAAAATGAGAGAGCCAAGTATGCAAATCGGATGGGAACTCTCCATCACGAGAAAGAAAATACTACATTTTAAAGAAGTGACACTGCCGAAAAACTGTTATTTTCGCTCGTCCCATGACTTTTTCCCGATATTAAATAAGTTATACGATTTTTTAGTATTTCTGATAATGTTGATGGTTATATCATAGAATAAATTAATGAAAACAAGGAAAAAACACATGAAAGTATAATTTAAAGTCAAATTTGAGCCGAATAAAAATTTGCAAAAATTCATGTCTGTGGCCGGATTCGAACCTGCGTCGGCGTTTGGGCGTTAAAACTGACCACTATGACTGGCGATATTACTATGCCTGGCTAGTTTCTGGTCCAATTAAGTGTGATATTCGGATAGCCCATTCATTTTTACATAACATATCGAAAAATTCAGTCCCTGGAAATAATGGTAACATAGTAAGCCATGAGAGCAAAACAAAAAAATCTTGTCAAAATTCGGAAAATCG
>CALSFV010000496.1:0-87364 GCA_943737045.1 Parapristionchus giblindavisi
TAGCGACAAGGAAATAAAATGAGAGAAAACTCTCACTATTTGACATACATTCTTTCCTCTTTTTCTTTTCCTTTTCATGACTTTTGCAACATAATATATGAGGAATGAATGAGAGATGAAAGACAAATAAATAGTGATTATAAAGCTGTAATTCAACATTTATTATCAAATATTGTTTATTTCAAAAGAATCGATAAATATATTATTATTAAATTTACTCATTAAAAGTTACCATTGTCAAATTCATTTCACTGCTGTAGCAAATATTCACCACTTCGGGACAAACTATATGTAATTGACGTAGCGGCAGAAACACCATAATAGATCTCTACTATTTTTTTGAAAAATTATCGAATTTTAGCATTAATGCCCAAGCAAGCCTTTTGATTATCATTAACTTTTTTCCTATTCACTTATTTATTATTCGTTTCAAATGTTGTCACATCTTTATTGGATGTATGATAAATAAATAAATAAACTTAGTTAATCGAACAAGAAGAAGAGTTCTCATAACTTATGATCTATTCCATGTCATATATTCATCTTCTTCATCTTCATCATCATTTCATCGTTTCATATAAGTGGCCCACTTCTACTTTCTTCTAGATATTTCCCTCCCCATCTAAGATGAGGAATGGATTCTGAATCCGCCTCAACGCCGTCGTCTTAGTAACTTCTCTCTCTCTCTCCCTCTCCCTCTCCCTCTCCCTCTCCCTCTCTCTCTCCTTTATGCTAGACTCCTCCCCTTCGTCTAGTAGAAGCCTTCTCTCCCTCTCCCTCTTCTCAGTCGATAACGACATCTCACACTCTTTATTCATCGCATTTGACTCTTGTTTACGCCTGATTTTTTTTCTTAATTTGCCTCGTTACGCCCCCTAACGTTAAGTCCGTTCTAAGTACAACCTTAACTTGTTAAATCATCGTTAAGACCTTAAGGTCAACTTCATCTCGGTCTCATTCTCGTGGTATGCGGTTGCTACCACTCATCGCTGCGCTGGCAGCTATCGCCTATGGCAAACATCATCGGCATCGAGGTTTGTGGTTTATGGTACCGACGACTCCATTGGGTAAGGTACCGGTGCCTGTACCGACTATCTGGTTAACTATGTTAGTCGGTATAGGCACCGGTAGCTTACCCAATGGAATCGTAACCGTACCCTTTAATAACGGTACTTGTTCTGAAGCGTTTTGCACTCTGGATCGATCGACGAAAACCTTACAGTAATCCAACCGAGACTTTCACCCACTTTTCTACTGGATATGCGGTACCGATACCGGTTTCGGTTTCAGTACCGTTGTGTATCGGTTATAGTCAATTGGGGGTAGGTGCCCTCTGTGATATCATGGGTAGACTCAATTTCCCACCAATTTCCTCCATTCATCCGTTCGAGAAAGAACTCCCACGAAGAAAGTGCGGGTATACTGTAGGCGTATCTCGTCGATCGATCGAAAGTGCAAACCGTTTCATGTGTCACAGTACAATTCATGCGTAATTTACCATAATTATGTTTTGTGCACCTTGGTATAATTATATTTCGTGATAAAATGAGAAAAAGGGAAAGATGTCGTTAATTAATGGTGTCTTCAGTTCAATATACTCTCTCGTTGTGCACTGGTCTTGTAACTTTTTGGTTTTGCCATTTATATGGTTTTGAGCAAAAACCAAAAAAATTGGATCATGTAAATCAATAAATTTCAAAAATCCCGAAAAAAAAATCTAAATCACGCAAAAGGTTTAAAAAAATTAATCCTTTCTGTTCTTTTATTTTGTTTATACATATGATTTTTGATGATAAATTGTTACTGCTTCGTCCCTTTGTCGATCAATTTTAACAAGTCTCAATCTACACAAAAATCTCTCATCGTTACCATAACGACTATCTCTTCTTAGTCTATCTCATCCTCCTTATCTTACCCTTTAAGAGTCATCGAAACACCACCGTAATCTTGCTCTAATCGATAACTCACTTTATTACTGTATTAATTAATCATTGATTACAGTACCCATCATCGAGCTGGCAGGCACAGACACTCTGGTCGGGACCATACGAGAGGACGAGACGATCCTGAATACCGTACCCGCGTTATCGATCAATACTGAATCAGGTGAAACATCTCTTTTCGTGTTGGGACCTCTCTGAGTACAAAGGGCGCTGCTTGCAAGCGTTGAATTATCGTAGAGTTTGAGGGGAAATTCGAAAAGAAATAGCGGACGAATCGAATTGAGTCGAGAGATTGCCATGTGCGTTGTTCAAGAGTTCTATTCGTCGATTTAGAATCTCTACCTCTCCTTATTCTCTACCTCTCCTTATTCTCTACCTCTCCTTATTCTCTACCTCTCCTTATTCTCTACCTCTCCTTATTCTCTACCTCTCCTTATTCTCTACCTCTCCATATTCTCGACCTTTACACTTTTATACATGCGTTTGTTCTAAGAAGAAGAAAAAAAACAATAATTGATTACTATTAGTTTCATCTGAAATAATGGTTTTTGTGAAGATGAAAACGGACAAAATAATGAAAAGCCTGATTCTGACAATATGTGATGTTGATGGCTACAATTTACGTCTTCTACCTCTGCCTTTTGGATCTCTCCCTCTCCCTCTCCTTCGCTCATCTGACATCCCCTTCCTAGTTAGATGCAGTACTTATCCGGCCAACTATTATTGACCGTAGAGAGTGGAGGAAATGAAGAGAGTTTCAGACAGTTAGGCAGTGAGTGAGAGAGTATGAGAAATGGAGAGAGTGAGTCTCGAATTAAATAGAAGTCAAAGACGTGAGAATTATGCATTAGTGAAAGAATCAAAATGAGGAAGAGAGAGAGAAGTTGAGGGAATGAATTGAAATCCTGTGTGTGAAGAAGATTCACCGATTTATGAGATGAAGGATTACTGTATGCCTCCCTCTACCTCTCTCTTTTGGTTCTCCTCTCACTCTACGTTCTCCCTCTCCTTCTCCACTAAAATTCCGATCGTCATTGCGCCCAAAATGATACGAAGCTTCAATATATCTCTTTTCTATGTGAAAGTCGTTAATCTCTAGTCTCTCCCTCTCCTTTTTCTCTCCTCCTCCCCCTCTCCATCCTCCTCCTCTTCCCCCCTCTCCCTCTCCCTCTCCCTCCTTCTCTCTCCCACTCGTAGCTTTTGAATGGTAACAACGCAAACGACAGTGAGGCATGACGAGAGGCAACCATTATTTCGGTAGACGGAAACAATTTCCCAGAACCAATCAAGACAGAACATTTGATATTATTTATACCACAGCAAAAGTGAAGAGTAATTCTTTTGAAGTACACTCTTCACCACACAATATTGGTGCACAGTTAACTATTCTATTATCTTTTCCTGTAGTCTCAGCCTCCCAATATCTTTATCGGTGTTGACAAGGGAAACTCCCTAGCCCTGTCTATTTTCAATGCGATACTGTAACGATGATGAACTTTCATTTTTTCGATCCTATTTTCCGATTCGCTACTCTCTTACTCCTCATCTGAAATTTCTCCCCACACAGTCGCCTAGTTTTCCGGCGAGGAAACGAGAGAGTGGGTGAGAATGAGAGAGTGCAGAGTGACAGAGATAGACTGAGAGATCATGGAAGAATGAGAGAGTACAGGGAAGAGGAAGAGTCTTATATGAAATATAGAAGGTCTCCTATTTCTTCATTCGGGAGACTCAAAGTACTTTCTTTCATGATAGAATTCCTTATAGGGATGGAAACCATCTCTGCACTAATCATCCATTACCATTAGGAATTCAAATGAATTCATAGATATCCGTTATGACCAGTCTGAAAAATCTAAAAAAAGAACAATTTTTTACTGATGAAAAGACAACATTGACAATGAATATTTGGAGTTTATTCATTACTGTAAAACCTCGACAAACAAAGCCTGCAGTATATTATTCCGCATTAATCAATAATCTTTCCATTCAGGTCCCGTTTGCTCCTACCGTATTACGAACAAGGATAAATCGCCCGCGGTCGCTTTTGCCGCCGAAATTATCGATCGATACACCGGATCGGCTATTATCCGACTGCAGGTATACGGTAGACTTTGAATTTCCCTCCAAGTCAGACAATCGTTTCAGGACGCAACCAAGCTCGACTGTAAGAAGCCCGAGTACGATCTAGAAATCGTTGCTGTCAAGTGTGAAGAGGAGAACTCTGTCAGCGAACCGTAAGTTACAGGGCTAGAGCACCAGACGACCAGACACTGGCGTCGATGATGACTTCTATCGGAAGTTGTCTGTGAATGTTTCTACATATGACTGACAGAGTGGCAGAGACGCAGAAGTTGGATGAGAGAGTATGAGATAGTGAGAGAGTGGAGTACTTTTTGACTTCATCTCCTCTCTCTTCGTCTTTCTTGAGATTTCCCTCGAGAACAGACGAAAACTGCCTATAAAAGGCGTGGATGGGAGGACGAGTAAGGAGACGGAGAGAAGGAGAGGGAAAGAGGGGGAGTAAGAAATATCTCGTCATGAGCGAAAACTGCGACAAAAACATCCTTATTAGACTGTAAAATGTCGAAAATTGTGTCCGAAAAGTTTTTTAAAAAACGTATTTTTTCTGTTCCCTCTTGTAAGCACTCCAGTTTTACGAAAAAAATTTAAACAAATTCTTTACAGAGTACCTCTGAAGGTAACAGTGAAGGACACAAACAACAATGAACCCGTATTCACCCATCCCTGGTATACGGTCACTGTCGATGAAGGTATACTGTAGAGTTTGAATTTACTGCTTAAACAATTGATGTGCAGGCAAGATGCATCCGGAGGTGCTTCGTTTGTCCGCGACCGACGCGGATTGCGGTCATCCGTACGGAGAGATCTGCGAGTATCAAATCACCAACGGCGCCGACAAGTTCCCCTTCGAAATTGATCATCAGGCAAGTGGCGGGAAGTTTGAATTTAAATTTATTAGCCTGATTCAGGGAGTCATCAAGAATACCGTACCCTTGAACGCAAGTACCGCCCATTCGTATATCCTTACTGTGGTCGCATCTGATTGTGGCATGAGAAAGTCCAAGAGTGCCTTGGTCACGGTAAACGTCAAGAAGGTGAGAGTTTAATATTTTTGTCGAAAAAAATTCTAAAATTAAAATATTAGTAAAAAAACAAAAAAAGCACCAAGTAGTAAGAATTAAATAAATATGGCTATCGTAACAATGCTTATGTTTACCAAAATGATCTAGATAATCATAAAATAATCATTGCAGACATGTGTGGAGGGAATTACTCACATCGACGAGAAGCTCTCGTTCTCCGCCGGATCCGAATCGATCCTTGTCGCGCCTAAGGCTGAGATCGCCCTGTGTCCTGAGGTATTTATTTCAATTTTGAATTTGGCGCTAAAATGAATTGATGTGCAGGAGAACGTGTGCAAGGTTCAATCAGTGAGTGCTACCGTATCGATGCATCTCGGTCATCTGCAGGAGGCATGTGGACGACAGGATATCGCCATCTACACCAATGAGACCATTAAAGGGTAAGTGAATTGGCACAGTGCCAAGATGAGTTTTGGCAAATTGCCAATCATTTTGTTTAGATGTTCTCTCAACGCCAACGCTGCTGTGCTCTTGGATGAGAAGGAAGATTTTGCTGGTGTACCGGCCGAAGAGAGGTGAGTAATTTGATCCTTGATCGTTTGTATCGTGATCTTTGATGTTTATTTTCAGACGATTATTCGATGGTGAGACAAAGGCCCACATCGTACCTGTCAACACCTTCGACGTAAGTTTCAATAAATCAATAATACGAGGTTACAGTACCCTCACACTTTCCCTTCAGGGACTAGTTCCTGATAAATTCGCCCTGTCATTCTCGATGAAACACGCTAAAGGAAGCAAGGAGGACATGGCGAACAAACAGCACATCGTCTGCGAATCTGATGAAAGTGGTTGGTACTTGGTCTTTGATCTTTGATGTCTGATCTTTAATCTCCGATCTTTAATCTATGGTCGTTGATCGTTGATCTCTAATCTTCGCTCAGGCATGAACCGACATCACTTCTCTGTCTACGTTCGTCACTGCAAGCTCGAGGTGGTTCTTAGACGCGAGAGTGGAGCCGCGGCCGAATTCCGCGCCGCAGAATGGAGATGGAACACACCTGAGGTGGGAAATAATCAATATTTTAATTAATTATTTAAATAATTGTCTAAGTCGTTGAAACTGAAAGGAATGATATTGGTCACACTGCTGATAGAACACATGAGAGGACAGACTTACTGTGGTTAGTGTCTAAACAAAAGACTCGGAACTGTGTGTGAGTGCGCATTGTAAATGTTGTTGTGACAGTATGATGAATGAATGGGACACGCAATAGGCGTCAAGACTAGCTTGACGCACCAGGAGATTGATGGCCCACGCACGGTGTCAGCTACCGATGTCTGGGAGTGCATGTGACATATGGATAGAGAGAGTGATATAGTAGAGAGGGACCTGTCAAACTTGCTACCGTAACCCAGAGTACTTTAGTACTAGCGATTACGGTATGAGGCAGTTTGACACATCAATACATAGTGAGAGGCTTCATAATATCTAATGCATTATCTATCACACTTACATACGTGTTAGAGTGAGTGATAAATAATCGAGAAATGCAATGGATCGGAGTCATGAGGAGGGATGACAAGGATGATGACATTGTCCGTATAAAATATACAGCCCCGCAGAATCTCCCTTCGTGTATGTGATCCTGGGGATCCCCGGGATCCCCCCTTGCTCCTCGAATTATTGTGCTGTCAATATTGAATATCAGGTGTGAAAATTGTGACTATTGTTCCCCCCTTTACTTGACCTACTTTATAAAGAAAGATTGGAATTTTTGAAAGCTTGTCAACTAAATTTTGCTAAGAAATAGAAATGCCGAAAAAGTCACTTTGAGATTGATATTGCCGAACGGTGCGCGAGTTCTTCAATATTATCGCGCGGCAATTGCCAAAAATTAATAATTTCCAATATGTGTTCTCGGGCTACGTAATTGATAAAATTCCAAACTTTCTTTGATAAAATAGGTCAGGTAAAGGGGAAAACAATAGCAACAATTGCATCACCTGATATTCAATATTCACAGCACAAAAAATCGAGGAGCACGGGGGGATCCCGGGGATCCCCGGGATCACATGCACGAAGGGAGATTCTGCGGGGCTGTACTGCATAAGAAAATGACAAAACTGTTGTAAATACCGAGAGGAGGGGTGTGAAAAAAGTAACGAAATTTTTTAATAACAAAAAAAAAATTTTATTTTAGGTGTGCGATGACAAATGGCACAGTTATTCGGTTCTCTTCGAAGATGTCGATCATGTTCAATTGGTTATTGATGGAAAATCATTCAAAAGTGACGAAAGGAACCCTGAGATTCTCGATGATTGGCCACTACACAAGACTAAGACTGTCGTACGTTTATTCAGAATTTATAAGGGGTTATTTAAAGGCACAGCTTTTCTTAAAGGTTTTCTTTTTCTACGATAAATTGTTGCCATTCTTTCAAATTAGTTTGCGATTTGCCTTCAAAGAGACATCCCAAGTTACAGCTGATGGCTCTCGCCGAGGTCTTTCAGTTTATTAGTATATGAAACCAGAGTTGACCGAAATAATAGTTATTAATGCTTAAATCGCGAATTATTTCAGAAGACCCGCATGGTCGTCGGCGCGTGCTGGCACGGACGCTCGCTTTCTCTCGCTCAGTTCTTCAAGGTAGCATACTCTATCATATCCTGAATTACCATAACCCTGACAATTTACCTTACAATTAACAGTAAAAATGAACGTAATCTTGGTTCAGGGATCACTCTCAAATGTGCGTCTTCTCGCCGGAGCTACTGAGACCGTGGACAAGATCGCCTGTGCTCATGCGTGCCCTGAACGGTTCCAGACTTATGATGACGTAAGCGTAAACTTACTGCAATTAACGATAAGTAGGCGGAGCTTCGAATACCCATTGTTTTCATTATAGTCAGCAGTATTCGGAGAGGACAAGACCTCAATCACTTTCACCGCCAAGACCGTTGAGGAACTCCAGAAGAAGATCCGTGGTGTAAGTAATCAATCGATAATTGACTAATCGATAGATGATCGATAATCACGGATATACTGTAGTTGATTATATTATCGATTATAAAATTTCAGATCTCATACGAAAATGTTCACGCTGATCCCGAACCCGGACATCGTCCGATCCGTGTTGCCGCTTCTGTTGAATGCGCCGAGGGAAAGACCGTACGTGCTTTGATCTTTGATCTTTAACTTTTGATCTTTAATCTTTGATCTCTTCCAGATCACTCTTCCCGAGTACAAGACATTCGTTATGGTTGAGAAGGTGCCCGTTCCTACTCTCTCCATCTCCGGACAGGCCATGATCTCTGCTGACCAAAAGGTACTCTAGCTGTTCGGATAACTTGGTCCGGTCCTCGGTGCGGTACCGGTTACGATTTTCTATTTCCCGGTTTCAGGCACTCCGCATCGGTACCACGATGATTCCCGGTCTTACCGTGACCGTGTCCATCACCAACAATGGTTAGTTTAAACAATTTATTTTAAAATAATTTAAAAAAAATTGTTTAAAGATGGCGAAACAGAAGATGTGACTGCTGATCGCAAGCTCGACTCCTGCAAGGTACTTTTCACATAATATTATGGCACGCCCCTTTTCATAATTTTCATATTGCGCATTATATTTTGTCCCTTTTCATCTACTAATTGCCGATTTTCTTTTTTATTTTCATATAACCCGTTTAAAATAAACTTCATCAGATTTTCATCCTTTTTCCAGGTTCACCTCAAGCCCTCTCGTGACATGGACCTTGAATACTTCTCTTCACCCGCTACCCTCATTGCCTCGACCAAGATCGACTTTGAACATGATAAGCAGGTTCTGTAGGGTTTCTGTAGGATTACTGTGATTATGTATTATTGCAAAGGATTATTATTTTACGATGGATTGCTGTAGATGGTTTCTGCAGCTCATAGATTACTGTAGCGAATCTTGAACTGATCGGATTACTGTACAGGGAATCGTCCTTCGTGGTGAGGAGTGGGCTTCGGTCTATCAGGAGGTCCTCGAGAAGATCCACTACTTTAACACGCGTCCTGATGCTTATGCCAAGAGGTACGGTAGCGATGGTGTGCATGTGGTGCGTAGAGCAAGGCGACGTTTGCCACTTTGCAGAATCTACTCCGTGCAGTGCACCATGGACAAGGGACGCATAGTGTCGAACGAATTCGTCATTACGGTAAGAATGGGCCGTGAGGGCGGTAACTATAGATTAGACTATAATCATCGTTCCCTCAGATTTTATGTTTTATGTCAGAAAGCGTTATGGCTAATTCTATTCATATATGTCTTATGAGTGAGAGAGTCACTAAATATTGTCAACTACGGTAGAATGAAGTGATTGAGAGGGAGAGAGAGAGGAAGAGGGAAAGGGAGAGGGAGAGAGAAGGAAAGGGAGAGGGAGAGAGAAGGAAAGGGAGAGGGAGAGAGAAGGAAAGGGAGAGGGAGAGAGGGTGGGTGTGAAGGAATGAGAGAATGAACAAATCTTTCTAGTATCCCCTTCTGAAGGATAACGAAAGTACTTATCGTTCCTCTCCCATCTCTCTTTTCTACTAAAGAGCCAATCTACTTTCCTCTTTCATCCCTCTCTCTCTCATTCTACCTCTCCCCTCCCCCTCTCCTCTGTTTCTCGTCCTCTCTGTCTTATAATTGGAAAAGGAGCGAGATAATGAGAAAGAGAGAGAGGAGACTTTTCTCTTCCTGACTTCTACTCCTCCCTTCTATATCGACGTGTATGTTGACTACTTTCTAAACTTGTTTCAGACTTGATCTTTGATCTTTGCAGATGTCAATTGACCCTGCCCTTGATGTTCCCACTCCCCACATGGAACCCATCATGGACTCCTCATCTGAAGAGATCGTCAAGCACTACGAACCCGCCTTCGATCAGCTAGGAGGATCACGACTACAGGTTAGCATAGCTCCACGGAGCTCCCCGAGCTCTAATCCTGAGCTCCGCCTCTTTTGTCCTAAGTATCTTTGTTAGAGACTCCGCCCACTTTCCAGAATATCCTAGAGATGGAACTACCCCGTCCTAAGGCATTGTTGTCCCATCATGGATATGACATGGGACAGGGAGCTGTTGCAGGTATGATAATTAGTTTATGTTTTTATGATATTTATGCTAATTCCGTATAATATTACTGAATATTTTTATTTTTGATGGTTTGCCTGTGAAGGACACGTAGTCCGTGTATGAGTCTCAGGTGGGGGTGGATGGAGATGGAGAGAGAGGCATAGGAAGAGAAAGAGAAATGAAGAGGAAGGGAATATGAGAATTATGGTCTCTATCTCTATGTATTCCCTCATCATTTATGATTAATTCATCTAGCGAATAACAAGAAAGAGACAAAATGGGGATGTTGGGGAAGGAAAAAGGAGAGAGAGGGAGGGAGAGGGAGAAATGGACAGTTAGATGGAGTGGGAGAGAAAATAGTGGCGAACATGAAAATGTGGAAGGGATGCAGTGAGGGGATAGAGATTCGATGAAGACCCCCTTCTATTCTCTTATCCCTTCTTCTTCTTTGTTTCGACTGTCAACGATGGAGAATAAAAGATGTGAAAACATGGACACAATCTATTTACTTAAATCAATGGCGACTCTTAGACATAAATATACACACTTTTACTTATTGCTTGCGATTAATTTTTTGAGTTTGAAAAATTACTGAAAATATCTAATTCAATGAATACAAACAATGAAAAAAAATTAATATAAGAATGGAAAACTATCAGAACTATTAAATTTAATACAATATTATAGGTGGAGCGGTAGCAGTCGTAGTGGTTGTCTGTGTCGGTTTTCTTCTTGTTCTTCTTGTCGTTGGAGTTCTCAAAATGAGAGACACCCCCATGCCACGAAGACATAGGAAGAATCGACGAAGCCAGGTTTGTCCACTGTTTGATTCATTCACTATACTTGCTGCACTTAGGAATACTTTTTGCAATTGACCAACTGTGGTCCGTTTAGAAAATGCAAAGAAAGTGTCAGAAAAACTGAGAAATGAGTTCAACGATACTAAGTTTACCGAAACTTCCTGTGTTTAGCAGACGGAGAATGGAGGAATGGAATGGGATGATGATGGAATGAATATCACTGTCAATCCATTGGATGATGTTGAGAAGAATCTCGGAACACACGACTACTCTGATGAGGAGAGCAGTGATGGAGAAGATAGGTACGGTATTCTTTCCCGCCAAATTTCAATTTGAATTTATCAAAAATCGATGAATTGCAGCGAGTGCTCATACCGTGATGAGGAGGAAGAAATGAGCGAGGAAGATGATGAAGAAGAGAGTGAGATCCTGCCCGTTAACCATCAGGTAACTTATCTGACCTGATTGAATCGTCATTTTGACCCAATTGAACTACCGTAGCCAACCCCTTTTCCTGATTCAGGCACCTCCTCTTGAGTGGGACGATGAGGATCACGATGAGCCTTCGCCAACATCAACACGTCCTGCCACAGCTGCCGTTCGTCCTCCCTCCGCTCGCTCTTATCGTGTCTGATGAGCCTAACTCCTTTCTCATATAACTATATATTCTGAGCCATTCACATACACTTTATTGATCTCGAGACGTGCCCGATACGGGCGTTATCCTGTTTATTATTATTACTTTTATTATTATTATTATTCTATATTTTCGGTCTCATCTTTCCATAATAATCAAATCCCTCACATTTTTTCACATCTGTGTACCATAGTTGATTACTTTCCAAAGATTGCATATATTCGTACATCTCAGAACACACTCACACACTTAGTGTGCTTGCGTGTCTGTCGTTTCGTATATGACAGACATCAGCGCACCTCACCTCGCACTCCACGCACCGTTCACTACACCATCACCCAGACCTATACGGTACAAAATCGCACCATACAATCCATTAATTCTAGTCAACCAATGGGGGATATTCGTATATCCCCCCTACAACATTTTGTCCCCTTTATACATACTCGTATCGTTTCCTTGTCTCTATATATTATATTATCCTCTCCCTATTCCTTTTTTCTCTCCCTCTCTTTTTTCTCTCCCTCTTCCTTTTTTCTCTCCCTCTTCCTTTTTTCTCTCCCTCTCCCTTTTTCTCTCCCTCTCCCTTTTATCCCTCTCTCCATACTTATCCGGTTTCGCAGCAAACACACACAATCTTCGCCATTCTCAAAGAGTATAGTTTCCATCAGAATTTGAATAATATATTATCATTATTATTATTTTTATGTTACCCCTGATTCTCTATCCTTCTTCTTCTCTGATTTTCTCTTTATCTGTCTCAACAAGATAAGTATTCCTTCGTATTCAACACCAGTTACAAGATCTTTTCCCACTTTGTCTATTTCCGTAAACACGATAAATATTAATCCCTTGTAATAGACGAAGTCATGATGATAGCACTGCAAACACACCGTGTTAACTTTGCTCTCCGCTCTAGCAACACTCTCTCGCAGAAGGCGATAGAGTGTGGACAGAGCAGAGAGTTTCAAATTGGATTTTACTTTAAAAGAATTAATTATAACAAATCAACACAAAAAACAAACTTCTCGTTGTCTGGCTCTCTCGTTTATCCATACTCTCTAATCCTTCTCTAACTATAATAACTGTCTTGTTGCTCTTGAAACATACAACAGAAATAAATATTACACGTTTTATCGAAGTGAAAAGTGGATCGATCGTTCATTCACATCCTTAGTACAACAGATGAAGTTAGGCAGCATCAGCGGGTTTTCGTCCCTGAATAAAGTTAAGGTTATTGAGACAGTAATGATTGCTGAATTCTTATTAAAGTTAAACCCCAAGCTAATTCGAGAATAGAACATCAAACGATGCACCATCTCTTCATGAAACAAAACAAAACATGGCCGCAGAAAATCTTCCTCAACTAACTGCGCTAAACAAAATTATATTTTACTGTTCATGAAATTTTTTTCATTATGAAAAAAAAAACTCTGTTCAGGATAAGTTTCACATCCAGCTTATCATTTGATAGTCCCAGTAAATAGCCAATAACTATGGAAAAGAAAAAAATCAAAAAAATTCTACAATCATCTATTCTAACCTGATTTCCTGGTCCAGCCAGTCGTATCAATTCCTTTAATTCCCATGAATAACCGGCCATCAACTGTCGAATCTTCGTATCGGCTTCTTCTTGAGTCAAAGAATCGTCATCTCCGATAGCATTCAACTGCAATGCATTTTTGACTTTTAAAGACATACCCAATTCCTATATGAGTCCAGTGAGAAATGAGTAATTTGTATTTGTTTTGACAAAATTCCATATAAGACGTATCTTATTCGACGAATTGTATGTTGATGCACTTTCATGATTATTGCATATTTAGAATGGAAATACTATCTGATATTATGCGATAGTATGAATATGAGAAATGCAATATAATCCGATATCAAATTGTTTTGTTCCTTTCCATGTAACTTTAAAGGCGCACCCAAGCAACTTTTACTCTCCATCCTGGTCTTTCGCAGACAAAGACAGCGAGAGAGTATTGTCAGAGCGGAGAATTTTAAATCAGCCAACAGTCTCCACATGTAACATATGATATTATCTGTGTTATAAGTCATATGAAAAATAGTAGCTGACCGAACTGTACGCTTCCGGAAGCTTTTCTATAGCCGCAGTGATTCGATCTCTCTGAGCCTGCTTTGCACTGTTCTTCTTTGTAAGGTAATCCTCTACTTTTGCCTGAAAAAACAGCAAATTTAAATTAAGAAAAAAAGAATAAAATAGCATGCCTACCCTAACTCCATATTTATCGGCCCAGTCGTACACTTTATTGCGAAGATCAAGTCTAGTAATCTTCTTGTTTCCTGAAATCTTGGATATAGACCAAATATAAAGTTCAATCTTCGTTCTCCATGGCTTTTATCCTCTTAAAGCCCCACAAAACACATTTAATGAAAACTTGAGATATTCCAAATGCAAGATAAATGGAATTTCGCACATTCAGGGTTACCGAGAATTCAAATTAACTTTTGAACATTTCTTGAGAATCAATATTTTAGTGTATGATGTTCATCTCTACAGTAACCCTAGCATTATTGATCTTTGTGTTCTTTATTATTATAACCTTATTAGGATAATCACATACATTACTTTTGCATTTCTTTGTCTAGGATTAGTATTACCATATTTAGTTTGCATGGTCATTAGTCTTCTCCTGTTCTTCACCTTGTATTTATATTGTATTTTTGCGTAAGAATGGCTATGATAAATCAATCTTTTGATCTTCAGTCTTCACCCTTTTGAGATCTCCTCGCGAGAGGAATTCCTTCGAAAGTATCTTAACGTACGTGGGCCACGAATCGGGAGAACGATTATATAAATGAATAATAGACTAATGACCATGCAAATATGATAATTCAAGCCAAGTTCAGACAAAAAAGTGCAAAAGTAAAGTAGTAATCCTAATGAAGTTTTAACATGGAAGAATACAATAGCAAGGATCAAAGGTCAAAAATGGTTACTGTATGGATGGGTATCCCACTCTAACCAATACCTACCAGCGATCTGAGCGAATTCCCTCTTTGCATCAGTTGATAGACCATTCAGGAATGGAGGAGGGGAGGCTTTGGGAGCAGCTTGGGCAGAGATGATAATGAAGATGAAGGGAAGGATGAGGAGGGATAACTTCATCTCTAAAATTGTTGATATGTTATGATAAAATAAACGAATACAACACAATACGATGAAGTTTATCAAGCATATAACTCTTTTGGAGGTCTGGATGAGCTGAGGTCCCATGCAACGAATCAAGATAAAGAATAGCAAATGAAAATTAAGGAAATATTATATTGTTGATGGATAAGAAAGATATAAGAACAGGTACCGAAAAAAAATTTCCGCTGGGCGGTACCATACTGAAAAAAAAAGATTTTCTTCGAATGTACAACATTGAACACTAATTTATGACGCGACACTAAAGATATGACAAGTTTACGGTCTCTAGAATCCTTATAAAATAGATAAGCACCGGAGGTGCAATAGTAGACGGAGTTCTCAATCAAAGAGGATAACAAGTGAGAGAATCACGGAAATGACGAATGTTCAGAGGGCTTAAATAGACAGAGGAAAGAGAAAGGGATGAGGGTTGAGGGAACAATCTCTCTTTATCTGTTGTTCTGCTCAACCTCTACCGCTCGTATCAACTTTCAACGTTCTATTTCTCTCTAACACACTCTATCTCTAATCGTTCTCTCTGATACACGTCTCGAACTCTTCCACTATCTCTATCTGCGTCCCTCTCTCTCCCTCTCTATCTCTATCTCTCTCCCTCTATCTTCCTCTCTCTCACCCCCTATCTCTCCCCGTATGACTCATCATACATGTGTTGTGTTGTCCCATCGATCGTCGATTGAGAGAGTTCAATACAATAACAACTGATATAAGATGGGGATGGAGATAGTAACGATAGTGAAAGAACGACGTCAATGTGAAGATAAACGAGAGACGTCATTATAATTGTATTTTAAGTAATTAAGAATTTAGTAGACGACGTGTATACATTAGATGGTATGCTGTCACGATAGGTATATGAAAGTATTGATAAAAAATTATCAGAAATAAATGGTAAACGTTCTGCCTTGTTGTTTATCTCACGCATTGAGAAAGCCATCAATAGTTATGAGATGAATGTTTTGGGAATATATGTAGAAGGAGAAAGAGATGAAAGATTATCATGCAAGGTTATCATAGATTTCCCTTACATTAGTGATAATCGCAGCCGTGTGGAATGGCCTTCTACAAGCTGGAGTAGACTCTGCTTACATCGAACTACTCGCCGAATGTAACGACTCAACCACCACACTAATACGCATGTTCACCGACGATCTCACCATTCCTATCGGGAAAGGTGTCAGGCAAGGAGACACCATCTCTCCAAAACTGTTCACCACTGCCCTGCAATATGCCATGCTTCAACTAAACTGGGAGGAGAAAGGGATTAACATCGACGGTCGAAAGCTAAACAACCTTCGATTCGCTGACGACATCGTACTGATCAGTCAGAACTCCGCGGAGATGCAGTCGCTCTTAGAAGACCTCGACAAGGCCAGCCGCTCGATAGGACTCTCCATGAACATGTCGAAAACCGAGGTGATGAGGAACACATGGGCAGACCAGTCCCCCATTCTCCTCGGAGGCAACCCATGCGCGAAACCGAATCCTACGTCTACCTGGGACGACTAATCAACATGACCAACGACCTGAAAGGCGAAATAACGCGAAGACGGAGCTCCGCCTGGGCCGCAATGAAATCAATCAAAGAAGCCACGATTCTCCTGAAGGACATCTCTCTGAAAGCCCAACTCTTCGACTCTACGGTCCTTCCCGCGCTATGCTACGGAGCCGAAACCTGGGCCGAGAACAAGACTATCTCACTCTCGATCACGCGCACTCAACGAGCCCTGGAACGATCGCTTCTCGGCATCTCCAGACACGACCAGAGAGAACAACAGCTCCGAAGCGACGACCTACGCAAAAGATCCGGCATCCGAGACGCCGTCGCCCACATTGCGAGTGCAAAAATCAGATGGGCTGGACACGTCGCCCGCAGAAGAGACGATAGATGGACCAATCGCATCACTTTCTGGTACCCTCGAGAAATAAAGCGTACACTCGGTCGCCCAGCTACCAGGTGGCGAGATTCCCTAAAAGCACTAAATCCCCCCGGCGGTCATTGGTCTCAATCCGCCCAAGACCGTAATATATGGAAGTCACACGTCCGACGTTAACGACAACGTTAACAGAATATCGGACATCCAAGTATCCAAGTAAGTAAGTAAGTCATAATGATACGGATTTAAAATATACGGCCATTTATACAATATGGATATGGAGAAATGAGTCATGTCTATGTTTTTCGTGTATGCAAGACATTGCAAAATATAATGAGGATACCTGAAAAATAATAGTGCAAGGTATAGTAAATGTAGCAAAGATGATAGAGTATTTATACAAGTAGTGTAGGTCAACACGAGGGAAGAGGTTATGTTGAAAGATGACACGAACTGGATGGTATATGTATAGTGAAGAGTAATAGAGAGAGAGACAGAAGAGACGGAGAGATAAAGAGAGGGAGAGGTAGGAAAATATCAAGAGCAAATGATAGTTCATGTTTACTCTCGTTGCTGCCATTCCATCTCCACTGGGTTCGCTACCTCGGCCCCATAAAGGCTTGGTAGTGATTAGATCACACGGTGAAGTAGGTTCGTAGAAAAGATTAGGCCCTTCGGACTGAATTGTCACTGGCATAGCAGTGATCACCGCAGGACCGTCAGTCTTGAATAACGAGAGCTAGTTGACTGAGAATATAAAAATGTGATTTATGTGGAAAACCAATATTAGACTAGTAGGACTATACTCAAAATAAAAGTTAGAATATTTCTCGCAAAGTAACGTTTTATTTAGATTCTTGAAAAAAAATGAGAATAAGTTTCACAATTCTCATAACTTTGTTGCACAAAATTTTTACATTTACAAAAGGTTTATCGGCTGAAAAAAACTTTCACAATCATCTTCAAATTGGATATATTTAAGATAATTTCATGTGGACTAACAACTCAGGCAAACAGTCGAATGCATTCTGCAGCTAACTCAAATGCATTTCAGATGTCAAAATAAATGAATAATGCAGACTAGGGTGGCGAGTATGACTCTTCACTCACCAGTTCCCCTGGCAGTCTTGTGCAAGTACTCGCGAGAGAGGTCATTTACGACCTCTCTCTCGTCAAGTACTTGCAATGAGATCAGAAAAACACTGGTGAGCAGAAAAAAGCAATTCTTTTTTCGATTCACTTGGGTTTTCTCTAGTCAAAGTGGTCAAAATGTGCACATCTGAATATTTTTGGAATCTACACACCAATAGCTATTCAACAAGCATAAAATCGACTGTTAAAGTACACTTTTAAATTTCGTTGATTTGTCATGTTATGCATGCCATAAATTCGGATCAGACTATGATAATATCATATATTTTTATTATGTTGGTACAGTAAACTCGAATTACAATTAAAACTCTTCTTCATCGTCTTCTGAGAGACTCTCTAATTGATAGTATTCATTACATGAGAAATCAACGAAATTTAAAAGTGTACTTTGACAGTCGATTTTACGCTTGTTGAATAGCCACTGACATGTAGATTCCAAAAATATTCACATTTGCACATTTCGACCACTCAGAGCAGAGATGATATGATTCGTAAGAATCAAAGTAGAAGTAAAATGAAAGAAGGAGTTAGTTCAAGTATTCGAAGTCGACGACGAGAAATGATTAGAGGAAGAGGACATCGACTATTATATATACTATTATTACTTAATTGTTGTAAGTGCAGTTTATTTACACTGAAGAAGATTCAGCGATTTCTTGTGTGATCATGGCGATGATATGTGAAAAGTAATTGGGAAGGGAATTATTGATTAATTGAAGATATTATTGATTGATGTTATTGATTTTTTAAAGATATGTTCATCTCCGTCAATGCATCATCTGCTGATTATAGTAATGAAGATATTGAAGATGGAGATGATTCAACAAATTCTAGTAGAATATTAAATGCTGATAATCTAGGTATACTGTATCTATTGATTGATTGATTGATTGATCTTTGATCTTTGTCTAGGTTTTCCTCGTTGTGATTCAAATCATGATTGTGTTCATAATGGAGTATGTCAGAAAGGGAAAGATGGATACGGTAGATGTCTATGTCCTGGAAGTTGTCCTTCTCGTATGTTATACTTTATCATCATCATTTCATTATCTTTGAAACTATTGATTGGTTTCCATATGAACTATTTATTTGATTTGATGTATTGTTTATTTGATGGAAAATGATTAACCAATCATTTGATTTGTATTCATTCATTCAATTAGTATATCACCATTAATATTAAATAAACAAATATAAATGAATCAATAATGATTATATTGATTACAGATATCCCGGTGTCATGTGGTATAAAGAAGTCAACAGGACGATATCGATCCCGTCTGGCTCATTTTTCGTACATTTTTCGTACCATTTTAACTTCTCTTAGCTGCAAAATACATTCGACTGTTTGCCTGAGAAAAATCTGCCGTTCACCGATTCTTCATGGAACCTTCTCTTTTTCTCAAAGCGTGACACAGGTACGGCAAAATGCAGAGGTAATACATCAAGCAATGACATAATAACTTTGATAGTCATCTATTATTCATTTCACCTTTCTTGACTTATTTCTGGTCTTAACATTGTATCACATGGTTATAATGTTTTATTTCAAACGTTTACATGATGCGTTAAATAAAAAAATTAAAATATCATAGACAATTTGCATATTATTCATTATTGATATGACAGGACATTTTTTAGATCAATTTTTTTATATATAATTTCAATACTGAGTAACGGGTCTCTTCTTAACCATTGAGCTTAATATTAGGCTCATATTGCTTTTGGGTCTTTAGATCGTGCATCTGCGAAAAAAAACAGTATTAAATGTATTTATTTTTTTGATCCATGTCGCCTGTAATGAAAATGAGTTTTAAAAAATCTGAATGGAGTCTCTATAAGAAAATAAATTTATTTTCATTGCAAATCACTGCGATATTTTGAGTGAATCCTTGCTCTAACTTATCATGCTGTACAGAGAACTCTTGTTTTGTGCAACCTGGTGAATCATTTTTTTAGCCCAACACGCCAAGACTAATCAATCATTTAGGGGCAACCATTCCCTCCCCAATGGTTTTGCGATTCATAAAGGCCATGTAATTGAATTGTCATTGAGAAGAGTAGACTGGAAACTACGAAAATGGCCCAGTCTACGCAAATAGATATTATGAGAGATATGAAGAAAGATCCGCGACCAAAGAATCGAATCCTCCTTCCGTACAAAGCAAAGATGAAAAGATGACTGAAGAAGACTAAATACACTAGTCGCTATAGTTACTGCGATTGTGTACGAAATGCATGATGACTATACAATTTTTTTCAATTTAGAAGAATATAAAACTTCGCAAAATTTCGCCATCGATCGATTTCTAGGCATGACTCATGGGAACAAATACATAAAAGGCTCACTTTATTGTGCCTTCTTCAATTGTTTTGTACCTTTTGGCACATATCGGAATGGTTACTTCTTTTCATAGAAGACATTTACCAATATTTATACCATTCACAGGGATTCTGCCGTGGTTGAAGCTTTATGTAACATAAACAATTACCGCATCAACTATAATAGCACACGGTTCAAATAGTTAATCTTATCATCGATTGATCATATGGATAATGTTATGAACCCATTTCAAAAAAATTCTACAGAGATCAAAGATTCTATTTTTGATCGTAGTTCAGTAAACATGTTTTCATGGTTTTCCATGTGTACAATTACAACGTTCTATATTTACAGTATAAATCAAGACGTGTAACTTTTCTGAGAAATATATTTGTAGTGTGGTTTTTGTGATATTACATACGCAAATTGTATTATCACTCTATATGCTATCTTTGCAAAGATGTTTTCATGCACACACACGCAACACTGTATCTATTGTGACTTCGGTGTATCTCTCTATCCCGTCTTTCAATCTATGAAACCTCGATTTGTTTGCCAAAAATGCCAGATAACAAGAATAATATAAATATGTATGATATTTACCATGAAATAGACATGGTTCTTTGGCGCAATAGGTAGATCTTTGTTCACTCTATCCATAGTTACTCTTAATCTCCATACACATGAACATACACACACGTGGATCTACGCCTTATTCGTAGTCTATATGTCATGCTTTATAGTTTATGCTTTCTCCACATTCTCGAGCATATAAGCAGCCTACTCCATACTCTCGTAACTCCGCCCTGCCATGCCTACCTACAAGCTAACGTACTTCAACTCTCGCGGACTCGGCGAGGTATGATATTTGACCGATTTAAATTATTAAAATAAATATTTGCAAAGGTTTCTCGTCAACTCTTCCATCTTGCTGGAAAACCCTTTGAGGATGTCCGAATCGAAAAGGAAGAATGGGCTGACTTCAAGTCGAGTGAGTATTTAATAATCTAATAAATCATTTTTTCGACAGTGGAAATATTGTGAGATTTAAAACAGTTTCGGATGTGTTTTCCGGGGACGGAAGGGTGCACGTGGGTGACAGATCATAGCCCGTATAAACGGCATTGCGTCAGTGCGTGAAGCGAACACTATGTAATGAGTGAAATGGAAATATGGTAGAACATGATCACTTAAACAACATTCCGTTCTACAGAGACTCCATTTGGATATCTCCCCTTCCTCGAAGTCGACGGAAAAGCGCTCCCTCAGAGCTTCGCCATAGCTCGATATCTCGCGAAGGAGTTCAGTAAGATCTCTAGCTTGTAATAATAGTTTCATTTCCATTTAAAAATTCTAAAACTTCCAGAATTAATTGCTTCAAGGTTATGCTGGAAAGACTGCCTTCGAGGCAGCGTGGGTCGATGCTATTGGAGATCAATTCAAAGACTACACGGCTGAGATGAAACCTTACTTTATGGTCGCAGCGGGATACGGAGAGGGTGATAAGGTATCATTTCATCATTATCATAAATAAAAAAAATAATTATTATTATTATACTATTATTACTATTATTGTCCGTATAAAATGTACTTGCATAATTGCATTGCTACTGCTGCTAAACAGATGAAGAACTATCGATTAACTCCCCACTCTTTCCTCCTTTCCTTCCTCGCAACAGCATAGAAAATATGTTGTTTTGTGAGCACTAAACAGCCAATAACTTTATAATTAAGGATAAGCTCCAGAAGGAGATTGCCGAACCAGCATGTGATAAGTTCTATGCCATCATCGAAAAGAAGCTGAAGGTATCATACATACAAGTAATATCAGTCAAATCATTAAATTAAGGAGAGCGGCAGTGGATATATCGTGGGAAGCGGACTGACATGGGTTGATCTCGTTATCGCTGATCATGTTCACACATTCACCAAACTTCTGCCAGGATTCTTGGACAAGTTCCCAGGGGTAAGCAACGCCAGCTTTTTGCGAACTGAAAAAGTCTCGTCGGACAATATCTCACGCATTTCATCAGTACTTCATCACTGATTTTCCGGAGCCACATTCCAAAACAAAACAAGGATATAGATTTGTTGTGACTATTCAAAAAATCCGCAGAGAATACTCGGAGAAGCCTGGAAAAAAGGGCGGACCACTCGCAGAATGACGCAGTATATTTACAGGTTATCGCCCACAAGAAGAAAATTCAGTCTGAACCGAAGCTGAAGGATTGGATCCAGAAAAGACCCGTGACTGAATACTGAGAATTAAAAATGATCTCCATACCTATTTCCCTATCTTGCATACCATTCCAAATTATTTATGTGAAATTTTTTAAAATTATATCGAATATGGAAAATCAAAGAAATAATTGTAATAAAGTGTAGTATATTTGTATCAGAATTACTTTGTAATTTAAGAATCACAAAGCCATAACACGAACTGATTATTCTTTGAATTGTAATCAATCAGAATTGTAACTGAATAGAATAGCAATCTCTACTCAATTCAAAGAATTCATTCTTTGAATAAGGAAGACTAAGAACATCAAAACGACCTTATTCGATTACTAACGTTAAGTACTGTATGTTCAATGGGTGTGTTCAATGGGTGATATCAAGACACAATCAATTCGTTTATGATCGGACTCAATTGGGAGCAAAGAAGGTCCAATTGGTAGCATCTGATCCAGCTCCATCAGTCGAAACTCCAAATAATGCTTGAGGAGTGTTAGGTGCAGCGGGAGTGGCTGGGGTTTCTAAATATTGGCAGTTGTATATAAGGAGGATCCATGAACCAAGTACCTCCAACATTAATATAGGTTGATGTTGCTCCTCCTCCTGCGGTTGCAGTGACTCCAAAGTAAGCACTCTTGACACCGGCTAAACAGTAAATTATGTCAAATACAACCCACCGAATGAAGAAACTTCATTACCTCCGAAGCCGTTAGAGTTATCAGAACCAGTAGAAACATAAGTTTTTGTTGGAGCTCCACTGACGTCGAAGTATGCGGACTTGGGACCTTGGGTTTCGCCAACGGAAAGATAGGTGGAAGTAGCTCCTCTACCACCTCCGCCTCCACCTCCGCTTCCAAATTCCAAGGCTGCTTGATTAGTTCCCGTAGCTGGAGCTCCACTGACGCCGAAGTATGCTGACTTGGGACCTTGAGTTTCGCCAACGGAAAGATAGGTGGAAGTAGCTCCTCTACCACCTCCGCCTCCACCTCCGCTACCGCTTCCGCTTCCAAATTCCACGGCTGCTTGATTAGTTCCCGTAGCTGGAGCTCCACTGACGCCGAAGTATGTGGACTTGGGACCTTGGGTTTCGCCAACGGAAAGATAGGTGGATGTAGCTCCTCTACCACCTCCGCCTCCACCTCCACTTCCAAATTCCAAGGCTGCCTGATTAGTTCCAGTAGTTGGAGCTCCACTGACGCTGAAGTATGCGGACTTGGGACCTTGGGTTTCGCCAACGGAAAGATAAGTGGATGTAGCTCCTCTACCACCTCCGCCTCCGCCTCCGCTTCCAAATTCCAAGGCTGCCTGATTAGTTCCAGTAGTTGGAGCTCCACTGACGCCGAAGTATGCTGACTTGGGACCTTGGGTTTCGCCAACGGAAAGATAGGTAGATGTAGCTCCTCTACCACCTCCGCTTCCACCTCCGCTACCGCTTCCGCTTCCAAATTCCAAGGCTGCTTGATTAGTTCCCGTAGCTGGAGCTCCACTGACGCCGAAGTATGCTGACTTGGGACCTTGGGTTTCACCAACGGAAAGATAGGTAGATGTAGCTCCTCTACCACCTCCGCTTCCACCTCCGCTACCGCTTCCGCTTCCAAATTCCAAGGCTGCTTGATTAGTTCCCGTAGCTGGAGCTCCACTGACGCTGAAGTATGCGGACTTGGGACCTTGGGTTTCGCCAACGGAAAGATAAGTGGATGTAGCTCCTCTACCACCTCCGCCTCCACCTCCGCTTCCAAATTCCAAGGCTGCTTGATTAGTTCCAGTAGTTGGAGCTCTACTGACGCCGAAGTATGCTGACTTGTTACCTTGGGTTTCGCCAACGGAAAGATAGGTGGATGTAGCTCCTCTACCACCTCCGCTTCCACTTCCAAATTCCAAGGCTAACTGATTAGTCGCAGTAGCTGGAGCTGCACCGACTCCTAAGTATGCTGACTTGGGAACTTGGGTTTCGTCAACGGAAAGATATGTGGATGTAGCTCCTTTACCACCTCCGCTTCCACTTCCAAATTCCAAGGCTAACTGATTAGTTCCAGTAGCTGGAGCTGCACCGACTCCTAAGTATGCTGACTTGGGAACTTGGGTTTCGTCAACGGAAAGATATGTGGATGTAGCTCCTCTACCACCTCCGCTTCCGCTTCCAAATTCTAAGGCTAACTGATTAGTCCCCGTAGCTGGAGCTCCACTGACGCCGAAGTATGCTGACTTGGGACCTTGTGTTTCTCCGACAGAAAGATAGGCCGAAGTCGTTCCACCACCTGAGAGGCACAGAGATCTTGCAAGAATGTATGGTAGAAGTGTCTTAAAATAACTCACCCGCGGAAGCCTTGTTAGTTTCAGTGGAGGTAGTGGACGGAACTCCGAAGTAGTTGGGCTGAGCTCCACTTTGACCATCTAATGACACTTGAAGATTATCAGTCGTTGGAGCTCCAGTGACGCCGAAGTATGAAGACTTAGGACCTTGGGTTTCGCCAACAGAAAGATAAGTCGATGTCGTTCCATTGCCTGAGAGTCATAGAGATTGGGTCGGGAGGTTCTAGCGATTGAAGATTACGCACTCTTAGTTTTATTCTCTTGGGACTCTTTCGTGTCCTGGATCGACTTGCTCGCAGTGGTGTCCTCCTTAGCCGCCTCGGTAGACTTCGTCACATTCTGAGATTCAGATGAGCTCGTGGGCGCACCTAAAAAGTGCCGGATTGAGCTATTAATGGTGGGATTTAGCTTCAAATTCACTTTTCGAGCGATGACACTGGAATAGCCTAAATGGATCGGACTTGGTTGGGGATATCTAATGGTACTCCATTTACATTAATAGTCAGATCTTCAACACAATAACAATCAAAGCCTTCATGATCAGGTTTTCATCGACCAAAAGTATCACATACTATAGGAGATCAACAAATAATTGGAAAATGCTATCGAACATCGCGATTTGATTTAGTGCCACGGTCTTACATTTATACAACGTTGTTTTTATTAAAGATTGGTAGAGGCTTATCGTTTTAAAAGGTTAGAGCTCCAAACCTGCTTGCTCATTGTTAGATCCACCGCCATCAATAGACGACATGAGTAAAAATATGAATGGGATTGCTTAGACCGCCTTTATATGTGGAGGCAGCGACGAGTGAAAATACTTTTTTGCAAGTAACATGATATTATTATATTATCATGTCATTGATTCTTTGGCTTCAAGCGAAAAAGATTTGCATATAAATTATATCAAGCAAGAAACAAAGAATGTACTTTAATTCATTCTTTGTATCATTATTTCTCTTTACTGGTTGAAGGGATTCACATTTGATGCAACAGAAAATTAAAGTGAATTCGTGGATCGTTTTCGTCAAAAGAACACAATAACAAATGGCCGAATCATTATATTTTTTTCACAAACATGCATTCTCTTTTGGTATTGAACAACACTCCATTATGTCAGGTTCTGTAAGAGTTAAAGATGATTTGTTTCATAGTCGCCTAGTAATAATTTATACACGAAGCAATTGATGATACAGAGCTATAACAAGGATCAAAACAATTTCAGGATTTCGAAATATGTACATAGACTTGGAGGAATCAGTAAAGCGAACAAATTTAACTGTGTTTGAATTTTGATCTGAAGAAAAATATACATGACTAGTCAACTTGACCATGATGTGGACACGGCATGGACCTCTAGAGAACACATGACTGAAATGGGAATCATCAGAACGTACATCTCTTTACTTGATTTAGCTAGTTATTAACATATGACTCATTAATAAGGCATTAATTTAAAAAAAATGATTTCGTATGTTTGAAGGTACAACACAATTGATGCTCTGAAATAAGATATCAACTCTAGATTTGTGTGCAATGTCAAAATACTGAGCTCACGGACAGAACAATATAATGTTAATTCTTCAATTCCTTCAAGTCGCTCTTCACGATAGCAAGCAGAGCGAACACGAATAAACCAGCCGATAAAATCGACTTAATGTGATGTAAATGTGATAATATAATGAAGTGATTCATAAATTATCTATCCAAATGATATGAGATAACTTTCGTTGTTCTTATTCATTGCACGTTTATGCACATTAACTTTCATTTATGACGATGACCGTATAAAAGGGCGGTCTCCATCATCAATTCATTCATTTCTGGAAAAGATGAGTTCGGCATACTTCGGTGTTGGAGGATCTGGAGGTGGAGCTCAATCGGCCTACATTGGAGTCAACGGCGGCGGCAAACCCGGAGGAGCTGGAGGGGCTCAATCTGGAATCAAACCCTCTGGTACTTAATCTTAAAGAAGTTTTTTTATCACTTATGATCATTCGTGATTATCGTGCAACCCAACACTACTTCTTTGATCTTAGCTTTAACCATATACCACGAATCCTAACAAGTAGCTGCGTAACAATAAATAATGACATATTTCGTTTCAGGAGGAGCCACTTCGGCCTACTTCGGCGTCGGAGGAGGTGCAGGTGGAGGAGCACAGTCTGCATACTTCACTGTTGGTGGAGGACAAGCTGGAGGAGCTGGAGTTCCCGCCGGTGCCGCCTCTGCCCAAATGCCCCCACCTGCAGGTGGAGGAGCTTCAACGATGACTGCCGTTGGTGGCATGCCCGGAGCTCCTGCTCGTGGAGGTTAGTAACTCAAGATCATCAGAATGATAAGTTTCACATTGCAGCATCTACAATGACTGCCGTCGGCGCCATGCCCGGAGCTCCTGCTGGTGGAGGTTAGTGAGACGAGATCTTCAGAAAGATAGTTTCACATTGCAGCCTCGACTATGACCGCTGTCGGTGGTATGCCAATGGGTGGCGGAGGAGGAGCTTCAACCATGACTGCCGTCGGTGCTATGCCCGGAGCTCCTGCTCGTGGAGGTTAGTAACTCGAGATCATCAGAAAGACTGTTCCTCGTTGCAGCGTCTACCATGACTGCTGTCGGTGCTATGCCCGGAGCTCCCGCTGGTGGAGGTTAGTGAACCAAGATCACCAGATAAAAGTTCCTCATTACAGCCTCGACTATGACCGCTGTCGGTGGTATGCCAATGGGTGGTGGAGGAGGAGCTTCAACCATGACTGCAGTCGGTGCCTTGCCTGGAGCTCCCGCTGGTGGAGGTTAGTGAACCAAGATCACCCGATAAAAGTTCCTCATTACAGCCTCGACTATGACCGCTGTCGGTGGTATGCCAATGGGTGGCGGAGGAGGAGCTTCAACCATGACTGCCGTCGGTGCTATGCCCGGAGCTCCTGCTCGTGGAGGTTGGTAACTCAAGATCATCAGAAAGACTGTTCCTCGTTGCAGCGTCTACCATGACCGCTGTCGGTGGTATGCCAATGGGTGGCGGAGGAGGAGCTTCAACCATGACTGCCGTCGGTGCTATGCCCGGAGCTCCCGCTGGTGGAGGTTAGTGACCCGAGATCTTCAGAAAGATAGTTCCACATTGCAGCCTCGACTATGACCGCTGTCGGTGGTATGCCAATGGGTGGCGGAGGAGGAGCTTCAACCATGACTGCCGTCGGTGCCATGCCCGGAGCTCCCGCTGGTGGAGGTTAGTGGCCCGAGATCTTCAGAAAGATAGTTCCACATTACAGCCTCGACTATGACCGCTGTCGGTGGCATGCCAATGGGTGGCGGAGGAGGAGCTTCAACCATGACTGCCGTCGGTGCTATGCCCGGAGCTCCTGCTCGTGGAGGTTAGTAACTTATGATCATCAGAAAGACTGTTCCTCGTTGCAGCATCTACCATGACCGCTGTCGGTGGTATGCCAATGGGTGGCGGAGGAGGAGCTTCAACCATGACTGCTGTCGGTGCTATGCCCGGAGCTCCCGCTGGTGGAGGTTGGTGAACCAAGATTTCCAGATAACAAATTCCTCGTTTCAGCATCTACCATGACCGCTGTCGGTGGTATGCCAATGGGTGGCGGAGGAGGAGCTTCAACCATGACTGCCGTCGGTGCTATGCCCGGAGCTCCCGCTGGTGGAGGTTGGTGAACCAAGATCTCCAGATAACAAATTCTTCGTTACAGCATCTACCATGACCGCTGTCGGTGGTATGCCAATGGGTGGCGGAGGAGGAGGAGCTTCAACCATGACTGCCGTCGGTGCTATGCCCGGAGCTCCTGCTCGTGGAGGTTAGTAACTCAAGATCTTCATAAAGACTATTCCTTGTTGCAGCGTCTACCATGACCGCTGTCGGTGGTATGCCAATGGGTGGCGGAGGAGGAGCTTCAACCATGACTGCCGTCGGTGGTATGCCGGCTGCCCCCGCTGGAGGTGGAGGAGCCTCTACCATGACTGCTATCGGTGGAGCTCCCAGAGGACAATCAACGATGACTGCTCTTGGAGCTGCTTCAGGCGCTGCAGCACCTGTACCCGCTGCCCCATCTGGAGGTAAACATTAACTAAACTTTAATTAACTTTAACTTTATTGTTGTAGGTGGAGGAGCCGGCGGTAGCTCTGCCTATTTCGGAGTCGGAGGCGGTGGAGGAGCTGGAGCTGCGTCCGCATACTACGGCGTTGGTGGTGGTGCCAAGTCTTCCGCAGGTGGAGGTGGCAAGCCAATCCCCGGACAATCGGCCTATTTCGGAGTCGGAGGAGCTTCATCTGCAGGTGGCGCCACATCGGCCTACTACTCTCCCAAATAAGCCCCATACTTGAATAAACTCGTGTGTATAATACAGTATCGTTGACACAGAACAGTGACTACATTGGCTTTCACCATTGCATTTCATTGCATTAACATCTACTATAATAACGAATATCGATTCGATTCTCTCAGGCGAGAGGAAACTATCTATCTGTTGTGAGCGACCAGATTACTTCACTAAAAGTTGATTTTCTCGCTTTTCCGTTCACCAAAATCGTTGAAATTTTTTGTGTCGCACCCTGAGGTAATTCCGATGTATAGTAGATCCATTATTGATTGATAATTATTGTATTCCTTTCATATATTAGCATAATTGTTATTCATTCCCCTTGCAGTTTGTACATAACGTCCCCAATTACTCTCTCTATCTATCACTAATTTATTCATTATGCAAATGCTATTACACGTGTCCTTTCTCTCTATGATTTGTGTTAGTTGTTAGTTCGTCAGTCAGTTGTGAATGAGTTAGTTGTTTCTGGCTGGTTAGTTGTGAATGAGTTGTTAGTAGTCGTCCCCCTCTCCGGTCCTTGCCTAGCTTCGTTGTTGATTGTGAACTGTAGATAAAGTTCTATGAATTATTAAACCATCTTCGTCTTCTCCACATCAAACGAGGTCATTAACCTCATCTGTATCTGTTCTTCTTCTTCGTCATCTTACATAGTCATCGTCTGATCTCTGGTCTTTGATCTTCGTCTCTTCTCGGTCTAGTCCATTATTATCCGTAGTTGCGATTGCGGATCCTTACAGATGAGGTTGACGACCTCGTCTAATGTGGAGAAGACGAAGATGATTTAATAATTCATAGAACTTTATCTACAGTTCACAATCAACAACGAAGCTAGGCAAGGACCGGAGAGGGGGACGACTACTAACAACTCATTCACAACTACGAACAACTAACTCATTCACAACTGACTCACAACTGACTGGTTCACAACTGACTACTAACTAACAACTAACACAAATCATAGAGAGAAAGGACACGTGTAATTGTCATCTTACATAGTCATCGTCTGATCTCTGGTCTTTGATCTTCGTCTCTTCTCGGTCTAGTCCATTATTATCCGTAGTTGCGATTGCGGATCCTTACAGTTGCGTTTGTAAGAAGTATACTTGCGAGTATAGAGTTGTGGTTGCGATCACAAGCGCGTAGTTGCGATTACGTGTCCTTACAGTTGCGATTGTAAGAAGTATACTTGCGAGTATAGAGTTGTGGTTGCGATCACAAGCGCGTAGTTGCGATTACGTGCAAACTTGCAGTTGCGATTGTGAGTATTGTTAGTTTACTTGCGAGTAATCTTTTGACTTTTGGTTGCGATCATTAGTAAAAGGGTGTCGTCCCCCTGTTTACGTGTACTTGGTAGCAGTCAATAAGCTATCAAACATTAGCAAACCGTGACAGTTTGCTATCAAGTACAGGTATCCAGGATCGGCATTCCTTACATGGGGGCCAAGCCGGGTCTAAACTGAGAAGGACAAGATTATTGATTATTGATATTGATTGACTATTGACTATCGAGATTATCTCGAAGCGAGGACAATTGAATGAATTCTAAGAAGAGTATGGAGATACAAGGAGGAAGAACATGGGATGATGTCAAGTGGCGTAATGAGGCTGTGGATAGCATGTTGGTATTGGATAACCTCAGATCGAATGGATTGTGTGGACGTGAATTAAGAGATGTTTATTCGGAGTTGGAGTTCCATACTGAGAGGTTGTATGGAGATGATTCTGCTCGTTTGAATGAAGAGAGAGTTAAAGTATTTAACCGAATAAGTAAAGGGGACAAGAAATATGGACAATTATTCAGATTCTGGTATGAAGGCGCATCATATATGGAATTGAGGGATTATATGTTATATGGAAGAGAGCCACCGAATTATTATCGATTAATAACGTGTCGATTTTGTTGTGGCACGGATCACAAGATTTTGCAATGTCCTGCTTTTTGGGAGCGTAAGGGAGGAGATGATGAAGTGGATACGAATATATGTGAAGTACAATGTGTGGATAAAGTATGTGTAGAGACTAATGATACCCATGTTGGAGAAGAAGCTCAAGATGAAGCTGAAGATGCTCAATGTGAATTAAATGGAGGATTACAAGGACGAGTGTGTTTCGATAAGGATATTGAGGATAATATGGCCACGGATAGTACTGATACTCAGGGAGATCAGGTGAAGACCGTTGGAGCCACAGTTTTGGAAGTGTATACAGGAGTAAATAAGAGGAGTAATGAAGAAGTTTTTGACACGGAATGGGAGAAGCCGTGTAATATATCGAAGCAAAGTGCCTTGGAGTCTATGGTTATGGAGTTGAGCGTCGAAAAGGATGAGGTCATTATTGGAAGTAATGGGAATCGTATAAGTAAATTAGGAGGAAGTTTATCTAAGGGAGAAGATGTACATGAACATATCGTTGAACAAGAGAGTATTATTGAACAGGAGAGCATTATCAAAGAGGATGTTATTATTAAAGAAGAGTATATTGTCGAGCAAGAGATTATTATTAATGAGGAAGATATTATTAAGGAGAAGTATATTGTTAAAGAGGAGTATATCGTTGAAAGGGAGAGCACTGTTAATGAGAAGGATATTTTTAAAGAAGAGGATATTATTAAGAAAGATATTAAAGAAGATAAGGATATTGAAGAAAAGGATATTGTTGAAGAGTTTGAGGACGCTGTTAAGAAGAAAGATATTGCTAAAAAGGAGAATGTTATTAAGGAGGAGTATATTATCGATCAAGATGATTTGGAGAAGAAGGATGCTATGGAATACATGAATGTTAAGGAAAAGGATATTGTTGAGCAGAAGGATGTTGTGAAGGAGGATATTGTTGAAGATAAGGTCAAGAAGGATAAGAAGGTCATGGAAGTTGCTAATAATATAGCTGCTGCGAATGGATTGAATAGTGTTATGGGAGATGGAAAGAATGTTAGTAAGGAGGAGATCGTAAAGGAAAATTTGGATGGACTTGTTAGTGGAGATGGAAAGAAGGTTAGTGAGAAGATCGTGAAGGAGTATTTGGAAGGTCGAGTGTCAAAGATGGATACAGGGGCTGTGTCGTGTGAGATTGTGTTGGATCATGATGTGAAGGTACAGCAATTGGATCGAAGGAAAGTGGTCCCAAGAGAACCGGATAAGAATTTATGGTCGGTCCTGTCAGATGATATGAAGGTGGAGCAATTGGATCGAAGGAAGGTGGTACCAAGAGAACCGGATAAGACGTTGTTGTCGTTGGTACTGTCAGATGATGTGGAGGTTGAACAACTGGATCGAAGGAACGTGGTCCCGAAAGAACCAGATAAGGAGTTGTCATCGGTCTTGTCAGGAGGGGAGCCTATATCATTCACGAAGGAAGGAAGCTGGAAACGAGTTTCACATGCACGAGAAGGACAACAATAATGTCGCCCGTCGTCATTCATCATATTCATTCATCATTTTGTGTTGTATCATACTTATTCATATCATACTTTTTTCATATTATTATCAATACCTACCCATTATCAACTACCGTACTCTCAACTACATGTCAATCATCTACATTCTTTTCGTGGTCGTTCATCATCATATCGTCATCTTCAAGTCATCGTCATCATCGTCATCTACTTCTTCGTCAAGAATCGTTGCTGCAGCTAGAAGTCAAGCCATATCGCCATCCCCACCGTCATCAAGATTGAATGCGAGGACGCATTCTTCGAAGGAGGTGGCATGTATAGTAGATCCATTATTGATTGATAATTATTGTATTCCTTTCATATATTAGCATAATTGTTATTCATTCCCCTTGCAGTTTGTACATAACGTCCCCAATTACTCTCTCTATCTATCACTAATTTATTCATTATGTAAATGCTATTACACGTGTCCTTTCTCTCTATGATTTGTGTTAGTTGTTAGTTCGTCAGTCAGTTGTGAATGAGTTAGTTGTTTCTGGCTGGTTAGTTGTGAATGAGTTGTTAGTAGTCGTCCCCCTCTCCGGTCCTTGCCTAGCTTCGTTGTTGATTGTGAACTGTAGATAAAGTTCTATGAATTATTAAACCATCTTCGTCTTCTCCACATCAAACGAGGTCATTAACCTCATCTGTATCTGTTCTTCTTCTTCGTCATCTTACATAGTCATCGTCTGATCTCTGGTCTTTGATCTTCGTCTCTTCTCGGTCTAGTCCATTATTATCCGTAGTTGCGATTGCGGATCCTTACAGTTGCGATTGTAAGAAGTATACTTGCGAGTATAGAGTTGTGGTTGCGATCACAAGCGCGTAGTTGCGATTACGTGTCCTTACTGTTGCGATTGTAAGAAGTATACTTGCGAGTATAGAGTTGTGGTTGCGATCACAAGCGCGTAGTTGCGATTACGTGCAAACTTGCAGTTGCGATTGTGAGTATTGTTAGTTTACTTGCGAGTAATCTTTTGACTTTTGGTTGCGATCATTAGTAAAAGGGTGTCGTCCCCCTGTTTACGTGTACTTGGTAGCAGTCAATAAGCTATCAAACATTAGCAAACCGTGACAGTTTGCTATCAAGTACAGGTATCCAGGATCGGCATTCCTTACACCGATCCGATCTAGCTATGTCACTCGCGCACTTTTGCCTCTGAGAAAAGTTACATATTTGAAGCTTGTGAAATTTTTTCATGAAAAATGAATTAGACGGGCGTGATCGCCATCAAATTCTACACCGGAAACATTGGTCTGTTAATTTTAGCACGATCAGGCGACAAGAAATGACCAAAAACGCGATTTCAACGCGACGCCGTCTGGCCTCAACGGTGACTCCAGGTGCAAAATGAACATGCCTATCGTCATCAGCACCCTTGAGAACCCCTTCTCGCAGGTTTTCGAAAAATTGATGTACCGGACCCCAGTCACTCTTTCTCTACTCTCTCGCAAGTTTTTACTAGTCAATTCTTACGCAAACGGCCTCATATGCCGTTTGCGTAAGAATTGACTAGTAAAAAAAAATCAAATTTTGGGGATCGGTGTTCTTAAGGGTGCTGATGACGGTGGTCATATTCATTTTACACCTAGAGTCACGGTGGAGGCCAGACGACACCGGGCTTAAATAGCATTTTTAGTCATATCTCGTCATATCTCGTGTGCTAGAATTCGCAGACTATTTCCCCAGGGGCAGAATTTGATGACGATCTCTGATAGTTTCTGTAAAAGGCAAACGTGTATTTTGCGAGCTGACTTTCTCGAAAGTGTCGGGCTCAACGACGTCATATACATAACCGTTGTTTCATTGAAGTGGCTCTCTTATTGTTGGCGCAATCTAATAATTTAGCCATTATTTATTCTCACGCTTATTCGGGACAGAAATAGGCGTTGGTAGCTCCAGTGTCAGCTGCACCAGAAATATTTCGAAAATACGAAGACTGGGCGGGAATTCCTGCGGCAGATCTGGCTCCTTAAGACACCGGCTCAGTAAGACTCCCGGTAGTGCCGGACATCGACCTCACCGATTTGGCTCAAAAATTTTTTGTGGATATCCCCATGGTCCCCCATCACAAAATGGGTATTCATTTGGCCTGGGTCCTTGAAACATAAATGTGGCGGGTTTTCGAAATTTGAAAACTCGATTTTCGCTAAAAAAAAGTGGAGCGCCCTAGGTTCAATGTTAGTGTCGATTAATTACAAGTATGCCTAGACAACAAAAACTCGCTATAGGACGGTTCGGATATCCGATCGCAAACTGATTTTTTTACCTCCTCAAAACACATTAAAATTAATTAAAATTTTAAATTACAAAATCGCACAATTATTTTTGCCTTATCTTATAGAGCAAAAAATTCCGCGTCGAATGAGGGTAAAAATTGAAAAATCGATAGACCCCTATTTTGAGAAAAATGGGCCTGACCATGACTCGAAAATATTTTTGTTTTCAAACCCCCTCATGTTTGTACTCATATTGAAGATCTTTTTAAGTAGAATAACTTTCGCGTTGGACATTTTGTCTGAAACTCATGTACAAGAGAGATACACACGATTTTGTGACCAATTTTGAGTTAAGCGAAATAAAAATATTTTTTTGCAAAATCGTGTGTATCTCTCTTGTACATGAGTTTCAGACAAAACGTACAACATGAAAGTTATTCTACTCAAAAAGATCTTCAATATGAGTACAAACATGAGGGGGTTTGAAAACAAAAATATTTTCGAGTCATGGTAAGGCCCATTTTTCTCAAAATAGGGGTCTATCGATTTTTTAATTTTTACCCTCATTCGACGCGGAATTTTTTGCTCTATAAGGTGAGGCAAAAAATGGACTGCGCTTTTTTGTTTTAAAAATGTTTTATTTTCATTTTACTCAAAATTGCAGGAAAACGTGTGAAACTCTCTTGTACATGAGTTTCAGATTAAACGTTCAACAGGAAAGTTGTTCTACTCGACGAGCTCTTCAATATGAGTACAAATATGAGGGGTTTTAAAAACAAAAATATTTTCGAGTCATGGTCAGGCCCATTTTTCTCAAAATAGGGGTCTATCGATTTTTCAATTTTTACCCTCATTCGACGCGGATTTTTTTGCTCTATAAGATAAGGCAAAAATATTTGTGCGATTTTGTAATTTAAAATTTTAATTAATTTTAATGTGTTTTGAGGAGGTAAAAAAATCAGTTTGCGATCGGATATCCGAACCGTCCTATAGCGAGTTTTTGTTGTCTAGGCATACTTGTAATTAATCGACACTAACATTGAACATAGGGCGCTCCACTTTTTTTTGGCGAAAATCGAGTTTTCAAATTTCGAGAACCCGCCACATTTATGTTTCAAGGACCCAGCCCAAATGAATACCCTTTTTGTGATGGGGGGCCATGGGGGTATCCACAAAAAAAATTTGAGCCAAATCGGTGAGGTCGATGTCCGGGGTCACTGGCTCAACCCTCGAATCTTACCGAGCCGGTGTCTTAAAGATTGTTCTTGGAGCACCTAGTCATCTAGGTACCCGAATCTCCCATGTAGGCAGACCGCTATGTCTTTCAACGTGCGCGCGAAATGGATATCGGAATGCCGAAAAATATTTCGGCACGAGTCAAAATTGAAAAAAAAAGAATATCACACCATGGCAGGGAATTTCTGATGCATATCTTCATTCTTAAATTTTGAAAGCTACAAAGTACTATTCCTCATTTCAGACACAACTTTTCACTCACATTATTCTTTCTTTCTCTCTGTTGAGCAGTCGGTTGGTACATTCTCTCTCTTATTGTCGAGTATCATTCTGACATCAAATCTCATATCTTGCACAGGTATCAACTGAACAGGCCTTCGGTGATATGTCAATCGCATCAGCTCCAGTAGGAGGTATACCCTCGACCATGACTGCTATCGGTGTGGATAATGGAGCTCCCAAAGGACAGTCAACGATGACTGCTATCGGTTTTGATAACGGAGTTCCCAGAGGGCAATCAACGATGACTGCTATAGGATATGACAACGGAGCTCCCAGAGGACAGTCAACGATGACTGCTATTGGATTTGATAACGGAGTTCCCAGAGGGCAATCAACAATGACTGCTATTGGATTTGATAACGGAGCTCCCAGAGGGCAATCAGCGATGACTGCTATTGGAGTTAGTCAGGCACAATCACCCGTTGCCCCATCTGGAGGTAAAACCGTAACCTGAACAATCTTATCCTTACTATTTTAAGGTGGAGGAGCTCCTGTAGCCTCGGCCTATTGTGGAGGCGGCGCAGGAGGAGTTCGTTCCGCTTACTGTGGCGGAGGAGGAGTTCAGTCCGCCTACTGCGGTGCTGGTGGAGCTGGAGCTGCCGGGACCTCGGCCTATTTCGGAGGCGGCGCAGGTGGAGCTCGTTCCACAAATAACGGCGTTGGTGGTGGAGCCAAGTCTATGGCTGGCCAATCAGCCTATTGCGGAGTAGGAGGAGGTGGCACCTCTTCGGTCTACTTCGGTTCCAAATAAGCCCCGTACTCGAATAAACTCGTGTGTATAATACAATTATGGTTGACGAATGACTTAAACTAGAGGGCTACATGGGGAACTACAGATGGTACACTGGAAATTACATTGAAGTGGCTTAATAAATTATATTAGGTCTTTAGATTTGCTCCTGAGTAGATCATATATCGTTTCAAAATGGTTGGCACTACTCCAGAAGCTCAGATTTTGATTAGAGCCTCTGATCTGATTTAGGTAATCAGAATGCTCAGGTAATTTGGACAACCTAGTTTAGGTTGTCCAAATTACCTTTTTTTTTTCTGGAGTAGTGCCGTTTTAGTCGTGGAGGCAGTCTTAGCCTTCTTCAGTATCGTAGCATTGCGGCACACCCCACGCTAATTTATCTCGTAGACAGAGAAAGCACATATATGACAAAGAGAAGACAAAGAGTGCACAGATATGAGAGTTTGAATTCCGCTCAAATATCAGATTTTTTTCTCAAATGAGAGTGATTGATATGTCACAAACTAGTCTAGTTTAGGTATAGGAAACGGGAGAAATCATGATTCGAACAAATTGAAAATTAAGGTATCGACCGTATAAAATATATTTGGTACGAGAGTAGCCAGCCACTTTCTATGTTTAAAAGAGAGCACAAGTGAGATAGAACGTATCAGAGAGAGCGAGGAAGGAAGGGAGGAAGCAGCAAGGTAATTACACAAGTTCACTGTATACGGACAATACCACTCTGGCAACGCTATATTGTAGACAAAGAAGGCCAGAGAGCCAGAGAGGAGAATTCCATATTAGATCAGGTGTGTCTGTAAACCATATGACCCACAGCGGTCGAAAAATTGTAACACAACCCATTTTGAGCCTTTCTCTTCATCTCTTTCTTTATAATACCGCTGGACCCATAGAATGTCGTAAACATGAATTATGAATAAATACTTATTTTGCTTGTCATTTCCATGTTAATTTCACCCATTCTTTGAGACAAAGAAAGCTTGCATAAGTGACCTATGCAAATGCACCTTGTCTCGCTTCAGAGACAAAGCAAATTTGCAAGAGTGACCTTCGCACTTTGTCTCGGTTCAATAGTTCGTTCAATTAAATGCGAAATATCTCATGAAAAGGCATGAAAATATACTCATATACACATTTGATAAATATAAAATAGATTAAAGTCCCACTGTTTCATCCAGGGGTTATAAACAGCGGTGTTGTCGACTCTGGCGTTGTCCATCTTCAGTCAAAACAATCATTGAGTGATGTTATGAAAGAGATTCTATAATAGTTTAATTATGTATATACTCATCTGAATTAATTAACAAATGGCAATCATGCACGAAAATAAATCGATATTAATATGTCTAACTCAGTTACGAAAAACTCGTAGAACGCTTTAATCATGTACATGACGCAACATACTTCTAATGTCAATCCCTTGTCAACTGTAACTATTGTCCCATTCAAGTGCGCTTTATTGTTCGGCGCAAGTCAACAATCTATTTATTATCAGGCTTATTAAGGACAGAAATATGCGGAGGCAGCTCCAAATTCGGCTGCCGCAGAATTAATTCGAAAATGTGCAGACTGGCCAGGAATTCCTGCTACAGATCGTCTTCCTTGTTTTCAGATTTACATAACTTTTAATGCTCTTTCGAATGATACGATACACACATGATACATTACACTCTTCATTGCAGACATTTCTTATCATTCTTATTTTTCTTCCTTTCTCTCTTTGGTGCGGTCGGTTTGTTTCACCTGCTGAGGTCATAACGTCGGTGATATGTCAATCGCAGCACCTCCCGCTGGAGGTTCACGCTCAACCATGACTGCTTTCGGCTTAGAAAAAGGAGCTCCCAAAGGACAATCAACGATGACTGCAGTTGGATTAGATCCCGTACAATCACCCGTTGCCCCATATGGAGGTAAACAAGTAGCCTGAACATTCTCATTATTACTATTTTCAGGTGGAGGAACCCCCGTAGCCTCGGCCTATTTCGAAGGTGGCGCAGGAGGAGTTCGATCCGCATACTGTGGCGGAGGAGGAGCTCAGTCCGCCGGTGGTGGAGGAGCCCAATTAGCCTCGGCTTATTGCGATGGAGTAGGAGGTGGAGTTCAATCCGCATACTATGGCGGAGGAGGAGCTAGTGGTGGTGGAGCTACCGGAACCTCGTCCAATTACGGAGGCGGCGCAGGAGGAGTTCGTTCCGCAAAGAGTGGTATTGGTGGTGGAGCCAAGCCAATGGCTGGCCAATCAGCGTATGGCGGAGTCGGAGGAGGTGTTGCCGGAGGTGGAGCCAAATCGGCTCTCAAGGGACAATCAACGATGACTGCAGTTGGATTAGATCCCGTACAATCACCCGTTTCTACATCTGGAGGTAAAACCTTAACGTGAACATTCTCATTATTACTAATTTCAGGTGGAGGAACCCCCGTAGCCTCGGCCTATTTCGAAGGTGGCGCAGGAGGAGTTCGGTCCGCATACTGTGGTGGAGGAGGAGCTCAGTCCGCCGGTGGTGGAGGAGCCCAATTAGCCTCGGCTTATTGCGATGGAGTAGGAGGTGGAGTTCAATCCGCATACTATGGCGGAGGAGGAGCTAGTGGTGGTGGAGCTACCGGAACCTCGTCCAATTACGGAGGCGGCGCAGGAGGAGTTCGTTCCGCAAAGAGTGGTATTGGTGGTGGAGCCAAGCCAATGGCTGGCCAATCAGCGTATGGCGGAGTCGGAGGAGGTGTTGCCGGAGGTGGAGCCAAATCGGCTCTCAAGGGACAATCAACGATGACTGCAGTTGGATTAGATCCCGTACAATCACCCGTTTCTACATCTGGAGGTAAAACCTTAACGTGAACATTCTCATTATTACTAATTTCAGGTGGAGGAACCCCCGTAGCCTCGGCCTATTTCGAAGGTGGCGCAGGAGGAGTTCGGTCCGCATACTGTGGTGGAGGAGGAGCTCAGTCCGCCGGTGGTGGAGGAGCCCAATTAGCCTCGGCTTATTGCGATGGAGTAGGAGGTGGAGTTCAATCCGCATACTATGGCGGAGGAGGAGCTAGTGGTGGTGGAGCTACCGGAACCTCGTCCAATTACGGAGGCGGCGCAGGAGGAGTTCGTTCCGCAAAGAGTGGTATTGGTGGTGGAGCCAAGCCAATGGCTGGCCAATCAGCGTATGGCGGAGTCGGAGGAGGTGTTGCCGGAGGTGGAGCCAAATCGGCTCTCAAGGGACAATCAACGATGACTGCAGTTGGATTAGATCCCGTACAATCACCCGTTTCTACATCTGGAGGTAAAACCTTAACGTGAACATTCTCATTATTACTAATTTCAGGTGGAGGAACCCCCGTAGCCTCGGCCTATTTCGGAGGTGGCGCAGGAGGAGTTCGGTCCGCATACTGCGGCGCTGGTGGAGCTGGAGCTACCTCAGCCTATTTCGGAGGCGGCGCAGGTGGAGCACGTGGAGCCAAGCCAATGGCTGGCCAATCAGCCTATTGCGGAATCGGAGGAGGTGGCACCTCATCAGTCTACTTCGATTCCAAATAAACCCCATACTCGCATAAACTCGTGTGTATAGAGCAATTATTGTTGACGCATGAGTCACTTTATTTCTGTGATAGCAGTGCACCAATGAATGATGAACGAATCCACGTTAGTTCAGCCTCTGTAATAACCTGGCAACAAATTTTCCAAAGCTAGGAGAACAGTTGGAAAAAGATGAGATATAAAGAGTGCGCGGCGGATGCCAGGCGGGTTTGGTGGGGTGCATTAGAGAGGGTGTGCGTGGGAGATCGTATCCAATGATTCTCTCTATCGCACTCTCCTCCGCGCGACCAAGCCTGTCTGAGATGCGCCGCTCTGAATAATGAACTAGCGTCTCATTATAATGAGATTGTGAAAACACCAATCCGCACACTAAACGTTTGGGAAAAGTCGCCACAGCATCTCTGTTGCCCCGCTATTCCCATCTCTTTCGCAATTTGAACTAACGTGAATCCTGTTTCCCAACTTTGGGCGAAGTTTTAGAGTTGAGATAAAATATGAAGAGTGTGAGACGGATGCCAGGCGGGTTTGGTGCACGTTAGTTCAAAATGCGAAGGAGATGGGAATAGCGGGGCAAAAGAGATGCTGTGGCGGCTTTTCACAAACGTTTGGTGTGCGTACTGGTGTGTTTTTTTGTTTTCACAGTCGTATTATAATGAGACGATAGTTCATTATTCAGAGCGGCGCATCTCAGACAGGTTTGGTGGCGCGGCGGAGAGTGCAATAGAGAGAATCATTGGATGCGATCTCTCACGCACACCCTCTCTAATGTACCCCACCATAAATAAAATAATTATCACTTTACTCTATGACACACTAAGGTACTTCTGTCTGTCCGTGTGTCAGTCCATCCTATTTTTCATAGTCATCCTTTCTCTCTGGAGTGCGCTAATCCTTGTCCTAGCAGTGCGGTATCTCTTACTTTAATGTAACTATATTTTATCTTATTTTTTCTGTATTTCGATCTGCAGTGCGGTTGGTTGTTATTTATATTTTTGTTCTTTCTCTTTTATTCTTATATACATACAGTAAATCAGATTCCACCCCTTGACATCGGGTCTGCAAAGTCGTTTCCCTCGAATTATCAATATTCAATTTCAGGGGCGAAATTGTGGGGGGCGATCGATTCGGCAACGATCGTTTCGGCAACGGATCATAAATCGGTTGGGAGATGGCCTATCGCAGCAAAAGTTGTACCATTGTTATCAGTATGAGTGTACGGTATTGCGCTACCGTAACCGTCGGGAATCGTGAACTGATTTTTTTCAGGGGACCCATGACCCGGGGTTCATGGTTGAAAATTACCGAAGTCGAAAAAATTATGATGGTCCGAAACCAAATACTATATGCCTGTATACCAACAGTCATCTAACTTTTATTTTTATGGATACCGTAACCCGAACTACCGTAATCAAACCGGGATTTGCCTTGAATTTCGCTATAATATTGAAGAGTACGGTAGCGCAATACCGTACACTCATACTGATAACAATGGTACAACTTTTGTTGCCATAGGCCATCTCCCAACCGATTTATGATCCGTTGCCGAAACGATCGTTGCCGAATCGATCGCCCCCCGAAATTGTGTATTGTTGTGTTCAATTTCTAAACTATTTTATCACGGAGCTTTAAGTTTGGGATTTTATAAATTGAGTGAACCCATGGATGCCCCCGGAATCCCATGTCAAGGAGGGATTCTGCTGTACTGTATTCTCTCTATTATGATTGATTATCATTCTGAGACAAAATCAATATCATTGACAGGTAGCCACTGCACAGGTCCGTCGGTGGTATATCAATTGTAGAAGCTCCTGCTGGAGGAGGAGCGTAGATTATGAGTGCTATCGGTGGAGATCCAAAAGTTCCAAAGGGACAATCAACGATTACTGCCAATGGAAATGTTCCTGCACCAGCACCCGCTGTCCCATCTGGAGGTAAATCCTTAACTTTAAAAATCAATCTGATCCTTACTATTTTAAGGTGGACGAGCCCCCGGAGTCTCGGCGTATAACGGAGGCGGAGGGGGAGGGGTTCGGTCTGTATACTGCGGCCTTGGTGGTGGAGCAGGAAATGCCAAGACTTCTGGAGGTTCTAAGCCAATGGCAGGACAATCAGCACATTGCGGAGTCGGAGGTGGTGCAGCTGGAGCCACATTGGCTCCCAAGGGACAATCAACGATGATCGGAACTGCCAAGCCTATGAGCCCCGAAGAAACCTATTTCGGAGTCGGAGGGGGAGCCGGAGGAGGCGCCACACAAGCTCCCAAGGGACAATCAACGATGATCGGAACTGCCAAGCCTATGAGCCCCGAAGAAACCTATTTCGGAGTCGGAGGGGGAGCCGGAGGTGGCTCCACATCAGCTCGCAAAGTACAATCAACAATGATTGGAACTGCCAAGCCTATGAGCCCCGAAACAGCCTACTTTGGAGCCGGAGGTGGAGCCGGAGGAGGCTCCACATCGGCTCGCAAAGTACAATCAACTATAACTGGTGGAGATAAGCCAATTACCGCCGAAACGGCCTATTTCGGAGTCGGAGGTGGAGCTGGTGGTGTCGCCACATCGGCTCCAAAAGGACAATCAACGATAACTGCTGGATTTGTTCCCACACCCGTTCCCGCTGCCAAATCTGGAGGTAAATCCTCAACCTTAACAATCTTATCCTTACTATCTTAAGGTGGACGAGCTCCCGGAACCTCGGCGTATTACGGAGTCCGTGGAGGAGGAGCTCAGTCCGCATACTGCGGTGTTGGTGGTGCAGGAGGAAATGCCAAGCCTTCCGGAGGTTCCAAGCCAATGGCAGGACAATCAGCACATTGCGGAGTTGGAGTTGGTGCAGCTGGAGCCACATTGGCTCCCAAGGGACAATCAACGATGATTGGAACTGCCAAGCCAATGAGCCCCGAAACTGCCTATTTTGGAGTCGGAGGAGGTGCAGCTGGTGCCACACCCGGCGCACAGTCATCCGCTTCCCCAACTGGAGGTGAAACCTTAACCTTAACAGCCTTATCCTTACTCTCTTAAGGTGGAGGAGCCCCCGGAGGCTATTATTACCTAGGCGGAGGAGGAGTTCAGTCCGCATACTGCGGCATTGGCGGTGGAGGAGGAGCTGCCAAGAATTCCGGAGGTGTCAAACCAGTCGCCGGACAATCAGCATATTGCGGAGTCGGAGGAGGTGCCGCTGGAGGAAGCTCAAAATAGGCATACTACATATCCATACATGCCCCATGATCGAATAAACTTGTTTGTACAGTACAATTATCGTTTACTATATTGGGAACTGCTGTGACTGTGTACCTATGTCAGACTACTATTCTATACGCAAAACACTCTACACAATGCATTCTCCATTCACATTCCGATTGCTAGAACAGTGAATCTTACAAGGGGATGGTCGCAACTGGTCCTGGCCATATGAGATTTTAATAACATGACTAGGATCAGTTTTCGATGCTGATTACGAATCCGCTTTCAGAAAGTGCCTAATCGATCTGATTTTCGAGGAAATCGATATTTTAATTCGAATATTCGTGTGGTTTCCAGCGCAAACCGTGCGGGTGGGCTGGTGAACTCATCTATAAACTCTCGCAATAGTTTACCTTACATTGCCGGATCTTTCCTATGCAATCCAGATAGTTTGTGAAGGAAACTACACGACTTTTCGAATTAACAAGCCAAATTTCAATACCGATTTTCTCGGAACAGAGGTCGATTAGGCATTTTCTGAATAGGAATTCGTAATCAGCATCGAAAACTGATCCTGGTTATTGCCATCTCATATAGCCAGGACCAGTTGCGACCATCCCCTTGTTAGTAGATCATTTGCTCATTGTACCACACGTTTTCTGTGTATTATAATTATCTCGAATTTGTAGCCCACTTTTGTCGATTCAGTCTATCAAATTTCACTTATTTCACCATCCCCCAACTCCCTCATGCCCTGCATGTCGAAGTACGCAATCTTTAGATATCTATTCCGGTATTTCCACTATGATCCACTCCCTCAAATGTATCTGAACGGTCCTCCTCTCGTTATGACAAGAGGGATGGTGAAATAAGTGAAATTTGATAGACTGAATCGCTCTCTCGCTCTCTCGTCCACTTCCCTTCCTTCCTATGTCGGTCGCCTCACCTGCCTCTCTGCTCTCTCGTACCACCACACTCTCTCGCCTCTTGCCTCCACTCCAACGGCAAAATGACTACACTAAAAGTTGATTTTCTCGAAAGTACCTACTAGAGTTGGCTATTCGGGGGTTGCGGCCCGCAATGGCCTTGACTCTTTATTTCTAATGATTGCGGGCCCGCAATGCGGTGTAAAATCATTGCGGGCCCGCAATGGCATTGCGGGCCCGCAATGATTCTGTTCTCTCAAGCAAACGAGAGAGCGAAGGAAAGTGAAGAGAACAAAAGAACGACCGATCATAAAAAGAGGCCAGATAGGAATAAAGTAGTCATTGCGGGCCCGCAATGCTATTGCGGCCCGCAATGATTTAACAAGCATTGCGGGCCCGCAATGCGTGTCCGTTATTGCCAACCCTAGTACCTACCACAAATTGGCTAAAAAAATTTCCATGGAATCCTGAAGCCATTACGGTCCGATCTATGCATCTCGCTAAAAATGCAATTGCCTTTGAGAGAAATTCAAAATTTGAAATTTTTTGAAACTTTTTCATGAAAAATGAATTAGACAGGCGTGATCGTCATCAAATTCTGCCCCTGGGGGCATCGTATGCAAATTTTAGTAAAATCGGTTGAGGAGAAAAGACTGGAAACGCGATTTCAACGCGACGTCGTCTGGCCTCAACGGTGGGTTTAGGTGAAAAATGAACATGACCATCGTCATCTGCACCCTTAAGAACCCCGATCCCCAAAATTTAATTTTTTGACTGTGCCGGTACTTGGTCGTTTCTTACACAAACGGCCTCATATGGCGTTGTTGTTCCTAAACGCGAACATTCAACTCCTAGGATTCTAAGCTTCACATTGTTCGTTTATATGTTTTGGGGTAATTGTTATCTTTAATTGCTGCAAAATGATTTTTGATCATTCCTATGCATGCTTTGATCGTTTTCGAAAGAAATTGTTATATGAAACACAAGAAAATGCGTTTTGCAAAAAATTTTCCGGATTTTCCGATTTTTCCGGTATTTTAGACCGGAAAAAAGTTTTCCGAATTTTTTCCGAAAAATATTTTCCGCACAACCCTGCAAGAAAATAATGATTTTCCGAAATTTTACCGTGACATAATGATAGGACACCCTGATTTTTCGATGAATTATCATTTTTACGAACTTCTGCATAACAGCAACGGATCAAAAACATGTTGGTAATCGACGTTGCATTGCCATTGCCATTGCATGCATTTCGGAAGACCATCAAACACTAGCGACAAATTTCCCGTTTTCTTCACACAGCTACAGGTCTCAATAGGGAAATAATTCTTGTCTCTGCTATTACTAAAGATCATTCATTACGTTAATGAACTCACAATGAGATGTTGACGACTCCTCCTGGCACGATGAGATGACCATGGTTAGAATCAGTTTTCGATGCTGAAAAATCGATATTGAAATTCTGCTAGTTGATTAAGCAAATTTCTACAAAAAACCCCTATATATTGGTTGGTTAATTCATCTATCAACCATGAAAACAATGTCTGCGTTTGCAATTGACTGTCAGCGGTACGATTCTCCTTGCCGCAGTTTCCTTTGCTGATTTATTGTTGCCGAAAGATTGATTTGTTTTACTGTGATTATGAAAACCAGAAAATATCACACACTTTCAGTAAGTGTGAACTTTAACAACGAAATGATGGAAACAAAACCGATTACAACATCTGGAGTTCTTCTTGTTCACAATGAATGAGGTTCTTGAGCAATGGTGATCGTGGTCGACGGTTGTGAGAATATCCGACGGAGAAACTATGAATCTAATTAGGAGATTTTTGAACCCAACTAGAACAACGAATCTAATTACGAGATATTTGAATCTAATTATAAATTACGAATCTAATTGGGAGATTTCTGAATTTAATTAGAAAATACTAATCCAATTGATATTTAATGGATTAGAATATATAACATCGTGCGTATAGGGTCACACATCTGCACTCAAGGGACAATCAACGATTGTCGGAGTCGCCAAATCAATGACCGGAGAAACAACATATGACGGATTCGGAGGAGGTGCTGCCGGAGGTGGTACCACATCCGCATCCACAGGAGGATCAACGAAGATAGTATGTTCCAAGTCAATGACCCCCGAAACATTCTATTTCGGAGCCCGAGAAGGTGCAGCTGGAGGAGGCACCACATCGAATCCTAAGGAACCATCAACAATAAATGGAGATGTCAAGCGAAAGACTCCCGAAACATTCTATTTCGGAGCCAGTGGAGCTGGAGGAGGCGTCAAATCTGCTTCCATGGAACAATCAACGATGACTGCTGCAGGATATGTTCCCGTTCCCTCACCCGCTGCGCCAACTGGAGGTGAAACCTTAACCTTAACAGCCTTATGCTTATTATCTTCAGGTGGAGGAGCACTAGGAGCCTATTGCGTCCAATCCGAATATTGTGGACTCGGAGGAGGTGTAGCTGGAGGAGGCGTCAAATCGGCTCCCATGGAACAATCAACGATGACTGGTCCTGGATTCGCTCCTGCGCCCGTACCCGCTGCCCCAAATGGAGGTGAAACCGTAACCTTAACAACCTTGTGCTTACTGTCTTTAGGTGGAGGAGCAGTCGGAGCTTATTGCGCAGGCGGCGGAGGAGGAGTTCAGTCGATAAACTACGGCGTTGGTGGTGGTGTGGCCGGAGCTGTCAAGCCTTCCGGAGGTGTCAAGCCAGTGGGCGGTCAATCAGTCTATTGCGGAGACGGAGGAGCTGCTGCTGGAGGTGGTGCCACATTAGGTCCAAAGGGACAATCAACGATAACTGCTCTTGGATTTTCTCGCGCTCCCGTACCCGCTGTCCATACTGGAGGTGAAACCTTAACCTTAACATCCTTATGCATCTTAACATCCTTACATCTGAAGGAGGAGGAGCGCAAGGAGCACCTTTTAATTACGGAGACGGCGGAGGACGAGCTCAGTCGGCAAACTACGGCGTTGGTGGTGGTGTGGCCGGAGCTGCCAAACCTTCCGGAGGTGTCAAGATAGTGGGCGGTCAATCAGTCTATTACGGAGACGGAGGAGCTGCAGCTGGAGGTGGTGCCACATTGGGTCCCAAGGGACAATCAACGATGACTGCTCCTGGATTCACTCGCACACCCGTACCCGCTGCCCTAATTGGAGGTGAAGCCTAAACCTTAACATCCTTATGCTTACTATCTTAAGGACAAGGAGCACCTGCCAATTACGGAGGCGGCGGAGGACGAGCTCAGTCGGCAAACGGCGGCGTTGGTAGTGCAGGAGGAACTGTCAAGCCTTCCGGAAGTGTCAAGCCAGTGGGCGGCCATTCAGTCTATTTCGGAGACGGAGGTCGTGCCAAATCGACCTACTACATGTCCAAATAAGCCACATACTCGAATAAACTTGTTTGGTCAGTATAATTATTGTTGATGCATTACTACATAAATTGGGAACTATAGTCACTATATGAGATTACTATTCTATGCGCAATTTCTATGAACAATGCATTCTCTATTATTACTTGGATACTTACATGCTCATGCTCAGCATGAAACAATACAGGTTTGTAAATCAAAGAGATCACATAACACTCTCGACATAAATTTATATTGAAAGAGGGTAATATGTCCGATATCTGCTACCGTTAGCGTCCGACGTGTGACTTCCATAGAATGCGGTCTTGGGCAGTTTGAGACCAATAACCGACAGGGGATTTTTGTGCTCGCTAAGTGGGTGGCAGCGTCTCGGGTGCCGGATCTCGTCTCTCCGGAGCAGCTGTTCTCGCTGGTCGTGACTGGATATTCCGAGAAGAGATCTTTCTAAGGCTCATTGAATGCGCGTGACCGAGAGTGTGATCGTCTTGTTCTCGGCACAGGTTTCGGCTCCGTAGCATCCTTCGGGGAGGTCTGTGGAGTCGAAGAAGTGGGCTTTCAGGTAGCTGTCCCTCAGGAGTAGCGTGGCTTCTTTGATCGATTTCATTGCGACTCAGGCTGAGCTTCGACGTCGCACTATTTCGCATTTCAGGTCGTTCGTCATGTTGATCAGTCTTCCTAGGTATGCATAAGAATCGGTTTCAGGCATGGGGATGCCTTGTAGGAGTATGGGGGTTTGATCCGCCACGTGTTTCTCATCACCTCGGTTTTCGACATGTTCATGGATAGTCCAGTCGAGCGACCGGCCTTGTCAAGGTCTTCTAGGAGCCTCTGCTTCTCCGCTGAGTTCTGGCTGATCAGTACACTATCATCAGCGAATCGAAGTTTCTTCAACTTGCGCCCGTCGATGTTGATGCCTTTCTCATCCCAGTTTAGTTGGAGCATAGGCTACGATGATCATACGATGAAGGACTGCAGTGAAGAGTTTGGGAGAGATGGTGTCTCCTTGTCTGACGCATTTTTTTAATAGGGATTGTGAGGTCGTGGGTGAACATGCGTATTAGTGTGGTGGTTGAGTCATTGCATTCAGCGAGAAGGTCAATGTAGGCAGAGTCCACTCCTGCTTGAAGGAGGCCATTCCATACGGCACCGAGTTGGACGCTGTCAAAGGCTTTTTGGTATTCGACGAATGCGAGTATCAGAAGTTACTTGAATTATTTGGTGCGCTCTACTAATTGGGAGAGTGAATGGAAAATGATCTGTGCAGCAGAAGCCTTTGCGAAATCTGGCTTGATCAACCGGTTGGAATGAGTCCAATTGTCCTCCCAGCCTGTTCAGGATGATCTTGGTGAACACCTTGTACACTTGAGAGAGCTCGCGGAATTCCGATTATTGTATGGTAGTCTCTTTAGGTAGGGGTCCGGATGTCTTGGGTCGTCGAGCTGCACAGCTTTGTGTGGTAATAGGATACTGTCTATTTCCGATTTGAGATGTCTTTCCCGATCCTTTTGGGTCCTTCATACATGTGGCTCCTTGGAAGTCTGTCAGTAGTCTACGAGCCCGTTTGATGCTTGCTTTTGCTACAGCAGCGTCCATTATCTTTGCATCCCTGTATACCTTCATTGATTCCTTCATTGCTACTCGACAGGCTTTGTTTGCGATGTTTCTTCCGAGGTGTGTTGCCTTGGCGAGTTCAGCTCGTTTTTTGGAGAATGGCTCTTGTCTTGGAGTTTTGAGACTGTTGGGGGGCCGCTTTGCTGCGGCAGCTCCACAGGATTTCAGGCCTTGGCAAAGAAAATCGAAGTCTGAGGAAGCGTCATGGTCTCTGCGCAATGGTTAAATTGCGATGTCGAGGGAAAAAAACAAATCTAGAGGTAAATCACCAACATTAACAATCTTATCCTTCCATAAGGTGGACGAGCCCCCGGAGGCGTATTACGAAGGCGGAGGAGGACGAGTTCAGTCGGCAAACTTTGGCACTGTGGCATTTTGGAGGAGGAACTGTCAAGCCTTCCGGAGGTGTCAAGCCAATGGCCGGACAATCAACATATTGCGGAGTTTGAGGAGGTGCAGCTGGAGGTAGCGTCACATAGGCCTACTTCACATTCAAATAAGCCCCTTACTTGAATAAACTTATGTGCGCATTACAATTACATGTAGGTGACGCATGACTATTTGAAACTACAGAGATTACACTGGGAAGGAACTTGACTTCACCTATATAAATCGATATAATCACATTATAGTTCGGTAGAGTTGGTAACACGTGCGCTCCTCTGCGGAGCGTATTAGGTATTTCATCGGAGTAGGCATTTTTTTTCGCTTCTCAAGTCTTCCTTAAAGAAGGGGACCCTCGAGTTTTTTCGTGACTAAACTGGCCAGGCAGAACTATAGATCACATCTCCCTGTTTACAAAAAAACAATTTTCTCTAAAATTTTATATGCCCCGGAATACCGTAAACCCGGGATTAGAGTTCACTCATGTCCAGGGAATGGCGCGAGTTTTTGAAAATATATAGAAAACTGCAAACGGGGTCGAACCCGCGTGGCACGGTTACAAACAATGGCATGTAACCACTTAGCCATACACGCTACTCTCTGAACCTCTCAATTCTGATAGAGAACATAAGGTCACTTCCTATCTCCCACGTTCTAGCGCACCCAAAATCTCCTGGTTCCCCTTCTTTAAAGGTGGTGTCCGGGCAATATTTTCGTGAACAAACTGTGAAGACAGAAAGATAGCAAACGTTATTCTGCATACCTTACATAAATTAATTTATGCTAATTTATCTTATAGAATCATGAATGAATCCATGCTTGATGTACAGGCAAAGGCGCGAAATTTTGAAAATAGGAAAGTTCAGCAATAGGTTTCGAACCCGCGACGTTACGCTTACTAGTGAGCAATTTTACCACTGCGCTACGGGATTGATGAATGGTCGTGCTAATTTCTTGCATATCACTTGTCCCTTGCATAATAGATATGTTACACGTTTGCATAGACATTCGAGGTCGTCCATCTTTAAGTCTTCCGTGATAAAAAAGTTTAAAAGTTTTCATTAAATGGCTAAGGAAAAATAAAGAAAGTTTCCATTCATGCTAAAAATTTATTTAAACGTCATGTCACACTAGTCCAAAAATGTTGGGTACGGCAACTTCTGAAGATTCCGAGCTGTAATGTATAACAAACACATCAATCAATAACTCTATACTCACAATCAATAGATCTTCTCAAACTGTATGTACATGTATTCAGTGCGGGCACGTCGTTCCATCATGATTCGCCCTCGTAATCTGGAAAAATATTGATATTTAAAAAAAATATTTTGATCTTCTTCAACTTATCCAGCAATCAAGTATCATGGGCATAAAGCGATCACACGTGAATTGATAAATAACTATTTTCGACCACGTTTTCAAGATGTCGTTCTTATCTAATTGAATTAAATTTGTATATTGTCAATTCTCTAACATTGTGAATGCATTATCGTTTTGTATGTAAACTTAATTGAATAATATGAATTTATTACATTACTTTTACATATTAATTAGCTAATCCCGATGGGTATAAAAACAAATGAAACCGAGTGATTCTCACATTCGTCGTCATGGCTCAGTCAATTCCTCCCGTAGATATCGCCACTTAACCCGGCGCCAAGATCGTCTTCAACGCTCCCTATGATGACAAGCACACCTATCATATCAAGGTTGGTGTTAGAATCTTGCCGTGTTAAGGTCTTATGGATATAGGTCTTACGGTTTAGAGTTTCAGGGTTGTGAGATTTTATGTTTTATGATATTAGAGTTCATACATGTCTCTTTAGAAATAGTTATTTTAAATTTTATGTATGTCAATTAAATTTACAAGATGCGCAATCATCTATCATTCAGGTGACCAACTCCTCTGCTCGTCGTATCGGATGGGCCTTCAAGACCACCAACATGAAGAGACTCGGTGTCGACCCCGGATCAGGAGTTCTCGACCCCAAGGAAAACACCCTCATCGCAGTCTCTTGCGATGCTTTCGCCTACGGACAGGAGGTACGGTAATTGCACAGTACTGTATATACTATAATATATGTATTAAACTGATCGATATTCCTTCAGGACACCAACAACGACCGTATCACCATCGAGTGGACCAACACTCCTGATGGAGCCGCCAAGCAGTTCCGTCGTGAATGGTTCCAGGGAGACTGTATGGTGCGCAGAAAGAACCTCCCCATCGAGTACAATCCTTTAGTGGCAATAAACATTCATTACCAAAGCGTTAGCGTTATGCATATTAATACGGCAACGCCAATACATTTTTATGATTCTTTTTGTTTGATTATTCAGATAAAGCCCTCCTTCACTTCACTTCAGCTCAGGGTCTCGTGTTGATACCGACAGAAAATAAATAAATGAATGATTTGGAAGAAACATCGAAGAAAATTGTTTTTGGATGGACTAACTTTTATAATCGATTGAATGATACTTATTATTAGAAAAGTAGAATAACGCGTGTCATCAGACTGATTACAATTAGAAAACAACTTCTTTCTGTACTTTTGTACTTCTTTCTGAATTCTTTCTGAATACTGAATGAATATGATTACATCTTTTGTTTGATCGTGTTTCGGTTATCGCAACGATTTCATAGTTGAAACTGGTTATGAAGTCTTGAAGAGATAGCTTTATTCTTTATAAACAATAAATATTACACAGATTTTGATGATTGGATACCTATTGAGGAACAAAAACTAGATGGCTGTCCTAGATGATACAAAATTACAATACTATTAAATATGCACTTAGTTCCTCAATCGAATTGATTCATGATTAATCGAAGGGTCTTGGGGGGGGGGGATTGTGTGAGCATACTTCATACATACTTCAGTTCACATTACCTATTCTTTTGTCCCCTTCAATTTACCTTGGTGGGAGAGAGTAAAGACAATGAAATGGAAAAGACTTTAGCTTTCCTCTTGAAAATGCTAACTCTCTTCTCTCACCTCGGAATATGATCTTATAGTTAGTAAGCTTTTACTCATCTGTCATCTTTCCGCTCATTCCACTTACAATCTGTATATGTTTATAGTTAGGGAACTAATCATCGTTCTCATATCCATTTCATCGGTAAGATTCGCCAACGGTTTAGATAGTTGTTTCTGAAATAAATCATATTTTGAGGTTACATCAATATGTTTCGTACCGAATTCAGCTTCGAATCCAAGAAACCTTTTAACGGTTGAAACAACGACTTCAGAATCTGGATGCACATTGATATGCACTAACTTTACCGGAGTGGGTTGTAATTTTCAGAAAATTCAGAACTTAAATGAATAATTTGTTTAGTGTGAGGCAGTTTTATTTGAGCCATCAGAGAATAAGTGTGCGATACTCGGGTCAGTTATGAATAATAAATGTGCCAAACCAATAGATATCTTGGTCGCGACAGAAACTGGATGTCCTCGTATGTTTACTTTTTTTTTCATTAAAAAAAAACTTGCTATACATTTGCAACTATTGTCACTTTCTAGAGATACCACCAAATGATATAAACTCAACATACGTGCCTGGTTACTGCGGAGGGACGTCATTTGATATTCCATCAGCTGGTTCTAAACCAGTTTGTGGATTACGCGATGTTGGAGACAATTGGGTTGTGTTCGAGTAGGTTTATTTTCTTAAAATATGTTAAAAGCTTCTTTTATGAGATCTAAAATAGAACGGTGAAATCTTTAACTACACTACAATGATAAATGATCATCATAGGATGAAATCAGCCTCCTTTTTGAAATTCACTTTTGCAATTGTTTCGTGTTTTTTATTGATTTACTCATTCATAGTGAAAGGGAATGGAAAGCTACAAAGAATCTTATTGTTAGGGAACAATATTGCAAACTCAATGAACTCCTTCTTTGAACACATTTATCAAGAGCACATTCTTCATCGTAGAAGTCTTCTTAATTCCGATAGTACATGGACTTAATCTTCACATGCACTACGTAATATTTACGCAATATTACTTTTATCGATTGATCTCTTTGAAACGACTAAACAAGAAATAGTCCACAATTTGTAGTCTGGTACATAATTGTCTGGGAAATGATGCATACCTTATCAATCGTTATCAATGTTGTGTGAGCAATCAAACTAAAGTCGGGGTATCTGTATCGTGGTATCTGTCTTACCTGACTTCTCTTTACGGGTTTGGTCGAGACCATACGAATGGTTGTACGACCGCATCTCACAATCGAGAAAATGCCATAAAATGAATATTTATATCTTAATTTAATTATAAATTTGATTCTACTTTAGTAAACATTACATAGATGTGATAACATTTGGAATTGAAAATAAATAAAAGTGGTAGGAAGGGTAGGAATCAAATTAAAGTTACTCTCCGAAAATGGTTCCAATATTTGCTTTCAACGTGATTCTTATAAAATGCAACCCTTTCTAGTCTGTGGTTTGTAGATAGTGAGAGTGGATCACTTGTTTGATTTGGTGTACCGATCTATACACAAAAACTGTTCCGTTGATCTAAATAAAACGACGGTTCTAGAAATAAAGTACAACCGCAAATTCAATTTCTATTGACCATATGCACTTTCATGAAAAAATTAATCCAAACACTGGCATAGTATATGAATAAGAGAATTAGTTATACCCCATAATCTCGAGTATGGTCATTGAACTGTGATGATTAATGCGAACATTTATAAGTTAGCGACTAGGATATTCAATGACCGATTCAAAAAGTTAGAGTGTGCACCCGCCGACGCCTAGGTCTTGTGGTAACCACGTATTCGATAACCGCACGCTCCTTTTTTTCCCGAAAATTTCAATTTCAGCTTTACAAATAGCGCATGGTATAATAGCTTTTGCCATCCTTCTGTCTTCACAGTTTGTTGGCGAAAATATTCGCAATACTTTATCTTTAACATTTGAGCTCATCCCAAAGATCAACGAGTAATAAGGACCGGTTATTTCACACTAAGTCCCATCATTTCTGGTTTGTTGTTGTTGTGGGGAAAACACTTGAATTTGTCTCCCGATCATTGGAGTTGTTGCAGAATAAACAAGTTATGTGAGTAAATAAATTACTCTATCAATCATTATCGCTCCCTTTCTTTAACTTCATGCTCTCTATCTCTCTCCCTATCTCGATCTCTCTATTTCCACGCCCTCCCATCTCTCACCAACCTCTCTCCTTCTATCTTTCTTCTCTATCTATCACTCTCTCTCTCTATCTCTTACTCTCCTTTTCCACGTACTCATCGCTAATCTACCCTTTCTAGTCTCTAGTCTATAGTGTCTAGTATCTTCCTTGTACCTTCAGATGTATATAACCATCGGTGTGGCCACGCTCAACACACGTTCGGTTCAACTTCCTTCTCGAGCATCACCCGATATCAAACTCTAGCAATTAGCTCCTCTCTTCATTTCAATTCTACCCCTCTTCATTTGTGTTCCGATTTCGATTGAGATAAACACTTTCCCGTGGTCTCTTCCGCAATCATCTATCGCCCCCTTAAAGGGCGCTGATCCTACGTGCTATATGTTGATCATTGACATGTGCCACACTACCTTTACCCTACTCCCAGTTCTTATAACAGTGATCTAAACTCTTCGCTCTGAGTCTATTCGTTCTAGAAACACTCGTTCACTTACTTCGTTCAAAAGAGAATTATACCAGAATACAGTTTCCCATATTTTCAGATCTTAAGTATGCCCACCTACAAGATCACCTACTTCCCTGTTCGCGGACTTGGCGAGGTAAACTATTATTTTCATTGAAGAAAATTCAATTCGAAAACTGTCTTATGATTAACTGGTTCATTTAGGTTTCTCGTCAACTCCTTCATCTATCTGGAAAGCCCTTCGAGGACAACAGAATTCCCATGGACAAATGGCCCGAATACAAGTCAAGTGAGAAATGTTTGCAAAACTATCGGTACATCACAACATAACATGCTAAACTCTCCACGTATCCCTAAGTCTCTATTGCTCTAATATAGCGATATATCGATGCGTGTAGTTTGCATGAAGTATTTCTATGATTGCGATTCATCGGGGGGCGATCGTTTTGCCAACGATCGTTTGCACAACGGATCATAAATCGGTTGGGATTTGGCGTATGGTAACCAAAGTTGTACCATTGTTATCAGTGGGAGTGTACGATATTGGGCTACCGAAACCGTCTGGAATCGCGAACTGACTTTTTTCAGTCGACCCATGAACCTGGGTTCATGGTTGAAAATGGCCGAAGTTGAAAAATTCATTATACACCGAGACCAAATACTAGTTGCCATTATATCAATAGTGAGCCAACTTTTATCTTTCTGGATACCTTAACCCGTGCTACCGTAATCAAACAGGGATTTGCCGTGAATTTCGCTATAATATTGTAGGGTACGATAGCTATATTACGGTAGTTCGGGTTACGGTATCCAGAAAGAAAAGTTGGCTCACTGTTAATATAATGGCAACTAGTATTTGTTCTCGGAGTATCATGAATTTTTCGACTTCGGCCATTTTCAACCATGAACCCCGGTTCATGGGTCGACTGAAAAAAACTCAGTTCGCGATTCGTAACGGTTACGGTAGCACAATACCGTACTCTCCCAATGATAACAATGGTTCAACTTTGGTTGCCATACGCCAAATCCCAACCGATTTATGATCCGTTGTGCAAACGATCGTTGGCAAAACGATTGCCCCCCCCCCCCCCCGATTCATCAACTCTCCGATTTTTCTAAATCTTTTTTTCTATTCAGAGACTCCCTTCGGTCAGATGCCAGTGCTAGAGGTCGACGGAAAGCCTCTTAGTCAGAGCTTCGCCATTGCTCGCTATCTCGCCAAAGAATTCGGTGAGAGATTTAAAAATTATGTAATCGCTACACAAACTACATAGAGATGTAAAACAAACGAAGTTAGAGAACCAGATGAATAACTATAGACATTATAATTAAAGATACATACTCCCTAATATTCGGAACTCATCCACTAGTCAGTCGCAATGTTTGCGTCCTTGACTTGAATTTGATCCCTTTATCAATCTTATCATATTTTCCATGTTTACTGCACGTCCACAGAATCGAACAAAGTTGATATCGGACTATTTATGGATGATGGACTATTTATATATATATGATAAAAATATTCAGGATACGCCGGCAAAACAGCTTTCGAGGCCGCCTGGGTTGACGCTCTTGGCGATCAATTCAAGGACTATTTCAATGAAATTAGACCATTCCTCATCGTTCACTATGGATTCGCCGAGGGAGATAAGGTTCGAAAAAATAAAAATCAAACCAATTAGAAATAAAAATAAATTAGAACAATTATTATTTTTTTAAATTAAAAATTATTCATTGTAAATTTATTCATTGTAAATTTATTCATTTAATTATTCATTGTAAATGTAAATTAAAAGTATTCATTGTAGAAGCTATGCAATTTCATTAGGTAACAAACAGGCGAGACTCGAGAGATCAGCAACTGACTGATATCTTTGCAGGCCAAGCTCCAGAAGGACGTTGGAGAGCCCGCTCGCGACAAATTCTACGCTATTCTCGAGAAGAAGGCCAAGGTTAGTCTAACTCCAAAACTTACTGTGATGCCGGCACTAGATCGGATGAGAACCGATGAATAATAACCGACTGGATGATAACCATTTGCATACGTTGTCTATTCATTAGCGTTTTGTCTCTCATATTCAAATAGTTATCATCCAGTCGGTTATTATTCATCGGTTCTCATCCGACCAAGTGCCGTGATGCCGAGTAGAGCCGTAGATATCGATAATTATGTTGTTGATTATGGTAAAATGACCTTATATGATTGGACTACAGGATTGATACACCGTGATTATCGATTATCATAACATTATCGATTGATTTCAGGAGAACGGTAGCAATGGTTTCCTCGTTGGAAACTCCCTGACCTGGATCGATCTCGTCATTGCTGACCATATTGACATTCTCGAGGGTTTCGTCCCCGGATTCCTAAATGCGTTCCCCACTGTAAGTCCGACTTAAACTTAGGAGCTTTAAGTTAATATTTTAATTCAAAATTACTTATTAAGAATGTTTATTTTTTCAGCTTCTTGCCAACAAGACCAAGGTGCGATCGTGTCCCAAGCTGAAGGAGTGGCTCGATAAGAGACCCGCTACCAAGTTCTAAATGAATAACGAACTATATCATTCCATCAATATATGTATTGTATTCATTCGTGTAGATCTCGATTGTGATAAAGAATATTTTATGGCAATTATGCACTGTTCTCAATCTAAAAGAGACTTCATAATGAAGTAGAGGAACAAGAACATGCGCTCGAATATTCCAATACCGTCAGATGATTTGAAAATTTCCCCATAAATATACGATATTAGGTTATCATGGTCGAGATAGTTCATTCACTTGAATTTTATCCATGTGAAGATCAATGTTCACTCGAAAATATACGCACAACAATAATACCAACGTGTGTTGCAAATGAGTAAACATGCGCACATTCGGAACCTCTGTACATCTTTCTTCGTCTCTACCCTTGAAGAGTCTAGTCTATTGTTTCTACCTTGTGCCCGTCAGTGTAAATAACCATTAACTTTCTTTCAATTTTCCTTCATTCGCCTTTGGAAAACACTTGGTCTTCACTTTCGCGTTTTTTTTGTCTATTTAAAAATGTAGTCCACTCTAATTCCTACTTTCCAAAAACCTAATAAAGACGTTCTTCATCTCAACAACTCTTAACTTCCCTTTCAATTCAGTGTTCTAAATCCTCATCTCTAAATTTTCCTATTTTGTGCAAATTTTTTATATAAGAGTATCCGTTTGCTACCCTGTCCTTTTCACTGCAGTATGTAGACAAATCTATTAGGTAGTGACCAGAGCGGAGATGTGCAATGTAACTCCTGTATGCGTTGTTACATTTGCCTAACATGCATCCGCCGTAAGGCAAATGAATATAACACCGCATGAAACTTGAATTTAGAGATAATCGGAATGCCAACCTATAAGCTCATCTACTTTCCCATCCGTGGACGTGGTGAGGTAAACTATACTATTATCCGAGCGCTCATTTACAATTTGGGAATCGAAAAAAAAGAAATTTGGGAATTGGGAATACAATACGTAGGAAAACTTCTATAAATCGATAAATACAGAAAGTTTTGGTTCATGTAGGTTGCTCGACAGCTTCTTCATCTCTCTGGACAGCCTTTCGAGGATAGCAGAATACCCATGGACAAATGGCCCGAATACAAGCCAAGTGAGAATTGTTTTCAATACTAGTCAGGAATATTTCTTTGATTGTGATGCATCAACGTTCTCTGATTTCCCTAAAGCTTCTTTCTATTCAGAGACTCCATTCGGTCAGATGCCCGTGTTAGAAGTCGATGGAAAGCCTCTACCTCAGAGCTTTGCCATTGCTCGTTATCTCGCCAAGGAATTTGGTAAGAGATTTATTCGAAATTCATTAAATGCTACACAAAATAGAGATTGAAACGAGACGAAATTAGTGAACTAGATAACTAACTATGGACGTTAGAGATACAAACATATATTCGAAGCTCGAGCAGTTGCAATGTCTTCGATATCGAACTATTACAGGATGAAAGTTTATTTAAATGGACGCTATGATATGATATGATAAGCATAACAAAATTTAGGTTATGCCGGCAAGACCGATTTTGACGCCGCTTGGGTTGATGCTCTTGCAGATCAATTCAAGGACTACTTCAACGAAATTAGACCCTTCCTAATGGTGAACGACGGATACGCCGAGGGAGATAAGGTTAGATAAAACTTTTTAAGGGGCGGTGTAATGAGAGCACAATCTAATTTCATTAAAAAAAAAGAAAACACTAGCTATGACTTTTGTTACCAGCAACTTACTGAGATGTTTGCAGGCCAAGCTCCAGAAGGATGTTGGAGAACCCGCTCGCGACAAATTCTACGCTATTCTCGAGAAGAAGGCCAAGGTTAAACTAGCTCTAAAACTTACTGTGACGCCGATCCGATTTTATATCAATCAAAATATTGATCAGTAAAGTAACCTGATGTGATTGGAATACAGTATTGATACTACTTGATTATCGATTACCATTAACGATTGTTTTCAGGAAAATGGCAGCAATGGTTTCTTAGTGGGAAACTCCCTGACCTGGGTCGATCTCCTGATCGCTGATCATATGGATATTCTAGAGGGATACGACCCCGGTTTCCTCGATGCGTTCCCAACCGTAAGTGGACCTTATAGCGTATTGTATGCAGTTACTTCTTTGGAATTAAGTAAGTATGATTCAGCTTCTTGCCAACAAGACCAAGGTGCGATCGTGTCCCAAGCTGAAGGAGTGGCTCGATATGAGACCCGTTTCGAAGCACTAAATGAACAACATATTCGTCTTGATTTTTGATGAATGACGTTTTATGACAAGAATATTTACTGTTATCAACTTAAAATCTACCACCATACAGTATTCTCTCTGTGAGAAATTTAAAAAAAAAGTATTCTCAAATGAACACAACTCAAGTTTCCGAAGTGACCATTATTTCTCTCTTTTATAATGTAATTTCATGAGAGGTATACTAATCATCTGAATCGATGGTTCTGTGGGTTATGTATATGTAGAGGACACTAGTTAGTGATACGCATTAGTACAGAGAGCTACGTCGAGACCGCAGCGAGAAACATAACTGTAAACACGGCACTATCAATTTTAAAGGAACTTATGTTACAACCTAATATATTCTATTTTGGTTCGTATTTTGTTCCAATTTCAAGGGTGATAAACAATTGGCAGCGAACTCTCGTTTCTTTTTGCTATAATCACCAAATATTTTTAGGATGATATGTAGGTTGTATATTTTCGAGATATTAGATTTATGTACCTGCATTATCTCCATTTTGAAGATCAGTGTTCACTCGAAAATATGTGCACAACAATTATATCAACGTGTGTTGCACATGAGTGTAAACATGTGCACATTCGGAACCTCTCTTTCTCTATCTCTTTCTTCGTCTCTGAAGATTCTATTCTGTAGTTTCTACCTTGTGCCCGTCAGTGTAAACAACCACCAACGTTCTTTCAATTCTCCCTCATTCGCCTTTGGAAAACACTCGTGTTCATTTTGCCATTCGTTTTGTTTTTATATAAAAACGCACCCTAATTCATACTTTTCCAGAAACTAATGAAGATACTCTTACCATCTCTTAATCTCCTTCTAATTTTTTTTTGTTTTTTACCTAATCTCCAAATTTTCTAAATCTCTAAATTTTCTATAAATATCTGTCTATGTTTTTTTCTGTTTCATCCCCTCTTAATCTATAATATGTATTTTTTTTAAATCTGAAGTTTATAGACAAATGTATTGAATAGTTTTTAAGTGGTGTTACATTTGCTTTGCGTGCGGTCGCCGTAACTATGGAGATGTCCACGTAAAATTTATAGGGTCTAAATTTGGAACGACATTTTGGCAAAAATGTTATAATTATAGCATTTGCGTTCCATTTACGCAAAAAAAAACTTTTAAATTATATTCTGCAGAGCTTAATTGGATGTTTCTGTCGTTACGTTTGAGCCAAATGTACAAAACACCGCATTAAATTGATATTTTCAGATAATCGGAATGCCAACCTACAAGCTCACATACTTCCCTGCTCGTGGACGTGGTGAGGTAAACTATATTTTTGCCCGTTTACGTTTTTCGAGTCGCTCTGTCAACTGAACTATATAATATGGAAGAAAACCCATTATCCCGTAAATATGTAGAGCAATGATTCTGGTTCATGTAGGTTGCTCGTCAGCTCCTTCATCTCTCTGGACAGCCTTTCGAGGATAACAGAATCCCAATGGACAAATGGCCCGAATACAAGCCAAGTGAGAGAGTTTGAAATTCATTAATGAGGGGCCTTACAATAAAAATGTAAGCTAATATCAAACTATAACAATGGGCTTCTGCAAAACTTTTAACTCCAATATCTTTTCATACTTTGTCCAGAGCTCCGACGAGCTTGCGTAGTTCATTTCAGTAAGTGATGTATATTCAGAGACTCCCTTCGGTCAGATGCCAGTGTTAGAAGTCGACGGAAAGCCTCTTCCTCAGAGCTTCGCCATTGTTCGTTATCTCGCCAAAGAATTCGGTGAGAGGTTTATCCGAAATAAAAAAAAAACAAACGCTACACAGATTAGAGATGGAATTGTGAAAGTGGCAATGTACATGTTGTTAGCCGCAATGTTTCACTTGAAAGTGACACTCTTATCCTTCTTATTGTCATGTTTTCCATGTTCACTGCACATTCACTGCCTCGAAGAATTAGTTCACCAATTGATATCAGACTATTTCTGGATGATAAAATATTTATTTGCACAGTGATACAAAAATATACGATACAAAAATATTCAGGTTACGCCGGCAAGACAGATTTCGAAGCCGCGTGGGTTGACGCTCTTGGAGATCAATTCAAGGATTATTTCAACGAAATTAGACCCTTCCTCATCGTTCACTATGGATTCGCCGAGGGAGATAAGGTTCGAAAAAAAAATTAAAGGAATCAATATGCAGAGTCGAAGCCAATTTGACTTTAAAACAAGTAAAAGGCAGACTATTTTCGAGAGCACTGATTACCAGCTAACTTGGCGATTTGCAGGCGAAGCTGCAGAAGGAAGTTGGAGAGCCCGCTCGCGACAAATTCTACGGTATTCTCGAGAAGAAGGCCAAGGTTAGACTTACTCCAAAGCTTACCGTATTATTCATTCTGTTGATCATAGTAAAGTAACCTAAAGTGTGATTGACAAAAGTAAAATACTCTGTAATCACACACTACATAAACATTTTTTTAGATGAAAGCCTTGGATAATCGGAGTATTATTTAGACATACCGTAGTCCCTTAATATCGATTGATTTCAGGAGAACGGCAGCAATGGTTTCTTAGTTGGAAACTCCCTGACCTGGATTGATCTCGTGATTGCTGATCATATTGACGTTGTGGAGGGTTTCATCCCCGGATTCCTAAATGCGTACCCCACTGTAAGTCTGCCTTAATGGCCTTTGATGTATCCGTAAGTATCCATGACTCTCTCTATTTCGTACTAACAAAACGTCGTTCATTATTTCAGCTTCTGGCCAACAAGGAAAAGGTGCAATCGTCCCCTAATTTGAAGGAATGGCTCGAGAAGAGACCTGTAACAAAGTTCTAAATGAACAATAAGCTACCTCATTCCGTTAATATACGTACTATATTCGTGTTTATCTCGAATGTGATCAAACATTTTGTATAGTATTCTTAAATTCACATCCTGAACCAATTTTACTATCCTCATTAGCAATACTTTCTGTCAGACAACGAAAGCGAGAGAGAGAGTGTGACAAGAGCGGCGAGTTTCAAATTAGTTTTTCTTTAACAATCAACAACAGATTTAATTGTTCGGTGATCAAGTAACATTTTTCATAGTCGACAACACGTTGTTTCTATCTATATTATATCCACAATAATGATAAATATTATTCATGTTGTCTTTGATATCTTAAATCAGGTTATTCTCCGTCATAGTCTACCTATTAACAAGTCCATCATTTATGAACAATGTTTCCAATCAACAAAAGATAAAAATAAGATAGCAAACAATGATAAATAACGATAGAAGCGTTAATCCTCCAAAGACTCTATAGTTTCTACATTGTACCTTCAAGTGTACATAAGCAACCTTTGCTCTCTATAGCTCGACGCCCGCCTATTTAACATCGTTCAACCTCTCATACTTAGTCCAGCTTTCGTCAATGCCCCCCATACTATATATATATATATATATATATATATATATATATATATATATATATATATATATATATATTCACTTTCGATTTTGCCAAGCATTTTGTTCCAATTTCAAAGATGTCAAGGGGGTAAACAATAGTCAGCGAACTCTTTCGTTACTTTTTACAATAGAACGAAGAACGTAGATATGTGTTATAGCCTCGCCATTGAGAAAGATTGCCCCCAATCAAACACGAAGTGGATAGGGTAAGAATATGTGTCCAAATGTTTTCAATATTATTAAGTATTTGGATATTTTTCCTTAAGTAATCCATTCAATATTCTCTCCTTGAGAAATGCTGAATATTATATTTTTGCAATCATTAAAAATGTGTAGTGGGTTGTTTGATTTGTTGAAAAAGCTTTATTTCCTTATCGTTTTATGTTTTCTAATCACCAATACAACTATTCTATTATACAACTATTGGTTATCCTAGTCGAGATCGTTTATTCCCTTATACTATCTCCATTTGAAAAACATTATTCATTCGAAAATAAGCGTACAATGATCATACCAAAGTGTGGTGCACATGATTGGACATGTGCACATTTGAAAACTCTTTCTCTACATCTATCTTCCTCTCTCGAAAGGATTATTCTGAATCTATTCAATAGTTTCTACCTTATGCCCGCCAGCATATATAAACACCTTCTACACAAGCATTTCAAATTTACTCACAATCAGCAACGTGGATTCTTTAAATTAATATTTTATAGATACTCTTAATGCCATCCTATAAGCTCACCTACTTCCCCATCCGTGGACGCGGTGAGGTAAACTATATTTTGTCCATATGCACATTTACATTTTTTCGAATCGCTCTATCAACTGAACTGTACACCGCTTGGTTCAGCTTAACGCGGAAAAAGTTCATTAACCCGTAAATATAGAAAGCTACGATTCTGATTCTTGTAGGTTGCTCGTCAGCTCCTTCATCTCTCTGGACAGCCTTTCGAGGATAACAGAATCCCCTCGGACAAATGGCCCGAATACAAGCCAAGTGAGAAATGTTTGCAATACTAATAGAATAGCCAATACAATCTTCTAGATTAATAAATTTAGATTGATTAGTATGATTTAGAATATTCCAAAGTATATTAGTTATTTAATGTTAGATAAATAGTTGCACGAGGATCATTATTTAGTTGGGACATCGAACCTTCTATAAAGCGAAATGCTACAAATATTCTGGAATATTTCTGAGATTGTGATTCATAAACTTTCTCTGATTTGCCTTATCTTCTTTCCATTCAGAGACTCCATTCGGTCAGGTGCCTGTGTTAGAGGTCGACGGAAAGCCTCTTCCTCAGAGCCTCGCCATTATTCGTTATCTCGCCAAGGAGTTCGGTGAGAAATAGATCCGAAATTCATGAAATACAATAAATATGCAAAAGAGACAGAATTGGAGGATCCGGGGATTCCGGGATCCCCCGATCTCTTCGAATTATTGTGTTGTCAATATTGAATATCAGGCGTGACAATATTTTGAATATCTGGTGTGCAAAGGTAAGAGGGGATTCGAGGGGAATCGGGGTGATCTTGGGAATCCCGGGATCACATGCACGAAATGAGATTCGGTGGGGCTGAATAGACGTTAGAGAAACAAGCTCCCTAACATTCGAAGCTTGATCAGTTCCAATGTCTGTGATAAGGATCTAATTATGATAGATGGTAGATTATTTAAAACGCGTTCTCCATAACAGCGGCGGGGGTATGGCACAATGTTTCAAAATCATCCCAGGTGACTCATATTTGATGGTTGGAGTCCCTAGGGGATGTATACACTTCAGTCAAAAAATTGACCCAAATTATCGATTTTTGATCTACCAAAAGTCGAAAAATCAAAGTGTGATTTGCATGGCATGTTATATACCGTTTGATAGAGGATCCAAAGATATATAAGAATACCAAGTTTCATGAGTTTTCATAACTCCATGTTCGAGAAATATTCGATTTTCCGAATTTTGACAAGATTTTTTTGTTTTGATCTCATGGCTTACTATCTTACTGTTATTTCCAGGGGCTGGATTTTTGATATGTTATGCAAAAATGAATGGACTATCCGAATATCACACTTATTTGGACCGGCTGTATGCCAGGCATAGTGATATCGCCAGTCTTAATGGTGAATTCTAACGCCCAAACGCCGACGCAGGTTCGACAGTGTCACTTCTTTAAAATGCAATATTTTCAATTTTCTGATAAAAGAAAATAAATCTACACTTGAACTCTTCAAATATCGATAATCGTAAACTGTCTGAAATATTGTTGACAAAGATCAAACATCAAAGTTCAGAAATCATAGATCAAAGTTCAGCAATCGAGAAAAAACTTTTGTGAACATTTCCACATATATCGGAGCTTTGAAAATAAGAGATTTCATCAGTAGAGGCGGAGGCACGAGAGCAATGCAAGAGAAAAAACGAAATCTAAGGCTAGGCGCTGAAATCGAGTAGACATCAGAATAACGTTTGCTGCGGGTCTGAAAGGAATCATGACCAAAGCGAACTCAGCGAAATCATTATTTGATAATTTGTAAAGCTGCATGCGGAAGATCCATAATTATAGAATACTTGCCTCTGATCTGTCATTTTTTTGTCATTTATAACACATTTATCAAGAGTTTGCATAGACAAGGGCTCTGATGTGCATGGAATTCCAATTCTTGCAATTCAATTTTCTGATCTGTAGGGTCTCAAAATCCGTCCTTCCAATAAATGTTTGTTTATGTCCTGATAATGAGGAATAAAGAGCTATGACTATCATAATCTGTATAAAGGTCTCGTTTCTAACATCATTTTGGCACTTAGAATGGGTCATTAGCGCATCTAGAGAAAGAGTATTGAATTTTGAGGCAAAAAATTGCATCGGAGTAAGAAACTTTCCGATTTTTTTCAACTTGTGCAACCCTAGTGGAGGCCTCCACTCTCACAATGTTTCAGAAGAATAGCATTTTTCACTAAAGAACTATATATGTTTAAAAAGTGTACTTCGATTGTGTCATCATTAAACAACAGTGAACAAATTTAATTACACCAACATCATGGTTGTTTTCTTTGATGAGCTGCTTACATTGACTCAAAAGATCAGCTTGCTTTCCTGAATCAAAATTCGTAAAAAATAAAAAGCGTCCCATGACTTTTTGCCGATACTGTATATGTAGAAAGAAATTTTTTCATGCAGTGCTCTCGTCCCTACGCCTCTGCTGATGAAATCTCTTATTTTCAAAGCTCCGATATATGTTGAAAATGTTCACAAAAGTATGTATTCTATTGCTGAACGTCTTTAATCTTTGAGCTTGGAGCTTTGATCTTTGATCTTTGTCAACAATATTTCAGACAGTTTACGATTATCGAGATTTAAATTAATGAAAACAAGGTAAAACGCATGAAAGTATAATTTAAAGTCCAATTTGAGCCGGAAAAAAATTTGCAAAAATGTCGACCGGGACCCGGATTCGAACCTGCGTCGGCGTTTGGGCGTCAGAATTCACCATTAAGATTGGCGATATCGCTATGCCTGGCATACAGCCGGTCCAAATAAGTGTGATATTCGGATAGTCCATTCATTTTTGCATAACATATCAAAAATCCAGCCCCTGGAAATAACAGTAAGATAAGCCATGAGATCAAAACAAAAAAATCTTGTCAAAATTCGGAAAATCGAATATTTCTCGAACATGGAGTTATGAAAACTCATGAAACTTGGTATTCTTATATATCTTTGTATCCTCTATCAAACGGTATATAACATGCCATGCAAATCACACTTTGATTTTTCGACTTTTGGTAGATCAAAAATCGATAATTTGGATCATTTTTGACTGAAGTGTATACATCCCCTAGGGACTCCAACCATCAAATATGAGTCAACTGGGATGATTTTGAAACATTGTGCCATGCCCCCGCCGCCGCCCCTCCGCTGTAAGGGAGAATGCGTTTTAAATGTACGATATGGAACAGACCACAAAATTCAGGTTACGCCGGCAAGACCAATTTTGAGTCCGCCTGGGTTGACGCTCTTGGAGATCAACTCAATGACTACTTTAACGAAATTAGACCCTTTCTCCTCGTTCACTTCGGTTTCGCCGAGGGAGATAAGGTTCGAAAAATAGGACACAATAATCACTTCCATGAGAAAACAAGAAAGGCCAAAATATCCACGAGAGAACTGGACACCAGCTTACTGATCTCGTTGTAGGCCAAGCTCCAGAAGGACGTTGGAGAGCCGGCACGCGACAAAACCTTCGCTATTTTCGAGAAGATTGCCAAGGTTAAGCTAGCTCCAAAACTTACTGTGACGCCGATTAGAGCCGTAGATATCAATATTTCTATTGACCACAGTAAAATATCCTTGTGCCAATGAAATATGATATTATCACTCCGTAATCACCGATTTCTTTGATATTATCGATTGATTTCAGGAGAACGATAGCAATGGTTTCCTCGTTGGAAATTCCCTAACCTGGATCGATCTTGTTATCGCTGATCATATTGAAGTTCTCGAGGGATTCGTCCCCGGATTCCTAAATACGTACCCTACAGTAAGTCTGCCTAAAACTTAGGGGCTCTAAGTAAATTTCTTAATTCACTGATACTTACTAAGATCGTTCATTATTTCAGCTTCTGGCCAACAAGACCAAAGTGCAATCGCTTCCAAAGTTGAAGGAGTGGCTCGATAAGAGACCCGTTACGAAGTACTAAATGAAGAACAAGCTACCTCATTCCATCAATTTTTATATGCAACGTATTCATTCGTGTAGATCTCGATTATGATAAATGTTATTTTATGACAAATTAAACGGTTAGAAAATCCGTCAAATATCGTTAAATGCGTCAAAAAATTGTAAATTCCTCTTGTTTAATTTAAAATCGTCTTTTTACAAGGTTCATCAAGTTAGAGCAACCAAAACGCAAAATGACATCACAGAAAGAACTCGAGTAGTATATAATTACTCAAAACCATTAATCTGGATGATTTATTACACTTCAGCACCATTCCGAATGATCTGTCAACTCCGTCAATACTTCAAACGTCAAATCTCATCCCTGAATCGCTCGCTACTTTTATCAATACTTTTTCCTTTTAACTCGATATTAACTGAAATCTCGCAAAACCTATGATATAGACGTGTCCGTCTCATGTCTCGTCTCGGGAAGATGGAGCGTTCCCGTATCGCATATGCAACACCACATTACGAATGTTTCTTAACCATCGATGATGATAATTCTCGATTATCTCTCGTGTTGCGATGATTAAGTGAGTGTTATGCTCACAAGTGGGTAAACAACGTGTAGTGCACACGTGTTTCTCCATCAGTCTCGATCTGTCCGTGCCTTTTTCTGCATCTTTGTGTGCATCTCTCTAGTCTGAAGTCTTTATTGAACTCTAACCTTTCCTATATCAATTAAGTGGCATGTTCCCTAAGACTCGATCATATTCGACCACCCCCGGACACGTGCGCTAGCAATGGGAACTGGGGGTCCATACTTGGGTGTTAGGAGTGTCACCGGCCCTTATTACACAAAACAGGAGAAATTTCCTGTTTGTGCCCTCAGGCTATTAGAAAAATTAATTTAAGTGCAAAAAAAAAGCGAATCGAATCTCGTGAGTTGCGCGCATCTATCCACCTTATCGACTGTCCAGGCGTCTTCCTCTTTCCTTCATACGAACTTCACAAAGAGCATCGGTTTCTGCTCTAATCTTCACAATGTTGTCATCGAATTGAACTGACCTTCCATCGGCAATTGAGACGTTCATCGTTGTCACGAAGATTTGGAGATCCATTGGAGCACCCTAATGGCGACCCAGCTGACCCTAATCGGCTGAATAAAGTTGTTCTAATGTAATGTAATGCAAAAACGATTAAAAATCATAATTTCTCAAATTGTTGAGATAAATTCCAAATATCATTTGCGATGCGTCTAGGGTGCACAGAGCTTGCTAATTCACTATTAGCATCGAATGTGCGTTGATTCCTAAACCAATTTTTTGACTTAAAATTTTTGTTTTTTCGGACAAATTATCGCTTGTTGTAGATTGCTGCAAAGATTTCCGACCAGGTATTGTAGCCTAAGCAATTCTGCATTGATTTCACTTAAAACCGGGTTCTTCCCGTTAGACCATCTTGCCGAAATTTTCGCTCGAATTTCCGTCATCGATGGTTTTCCCGAACAAATGTATTTTCCAAACGTATTTTCCAAACGATTGGTGCGGAATTGTGATCTACACAAAGTTTCGAGGTGAGACCTGTCAAATGACACAAGAAGCCCATCACTTGGATTAATTTGAAAATTTCGATTTTCATGACCTGGGGGTCATGGTAGAAAATTTCAAAATTTCTCAAGTTTGAAATGTTTTCATTTATGTGGCTTATTGCAAACTACTAATGATGTGAATAATATTCAGCCAATGCTCAATGGCTGATCTCTCCTCTCAACCATTTTTTCGAAAATTTTCTTTCTGATTGCGTGTCAAAAATCATAATTGTGTTTGAATCAGTTTCCAACTTGATTTCTGTAACATTCTGTAATAGTACTTTACAATGTATATAATCAATATGAAAATTATTTATTTTCGAAAATTCAGAAAATTAAATTTGAGAGCCTACTTTCACGGTAAATTTTTGAAATATTGCAGTTTGTCGACTCGAATGCTGCGACAATGAGCAAATGATAATGATAATATAAAGTTTCATGATGAGTAAACATAGCAGAACTGAAATCCCGGTATTCGGTTCACTTTCGAAAAATCGATTTCCATGACCCCGGGGTCATGACAAAAAATATGAATTTTCGAAAATTAACGATTTTCATATTGCTTATGTACATTGCAAAGTGCTTAGATAGAATGTTACAGAAAGGAAGTTGGAAACTGATTCAAACACAATTCTGATTTTTCGCACGCAATCAGAATGGAAATTTTCAAAAAAAAATGGTTGAAAGGATAGATCAGCCATTGAGCATTGGCTGAATATTATTCACATCATTAGTACTTCACAAGAAGCCACAGAAATGAAAACATTTCAAACTTGAGAAATTTTGAAATTTTCGACCATGACCCCCAGGTCATGAAAATCGAAATTTTCAAATCGATCCAAGTGATGGACGTCTTGTGTCATTTGACTGGTCTCACCTCGAAACTTTGTGTAGACCACAATTCCGCACCAAACGTTTGGAAAATACGTTTGGAAAATACATTTATTCGGGAAAACCATTGATGAAGAAAATTCGAGCGAAAATTTCGGCAAGATGGTCTAACGGGAATAACTCGGTTTTAAGTGAAATCAATGCAGAATTGCTTAGGCTACAATACCTGGTCGGAAATCTTTGCAGCAATCTACAACAAGCGATAATTTGTCCGAAAAAACAAAAAAATTAAGTAAAAAAATTGGTTTAGGAATCAACGCACATTCGATGCTAATAGTGAATTAGACGTGCACCCTAGACGCATCGCAAATGATATTTGGAATTTATCTCAACAATTTGAGAAATTATGATTTTTAAACATTTTTGCATTTAAATTAATTTTTCTAATGGCCTGAGGGCACAAACAGGAAATTTTTCCTGTTTTGTGTAATAAGGGCCGGTGACACTCCTAACACCCAAGTATGGACCCCCAGTTCCCATTGCTAGCGCACGTGTCCGGGGGTGGTCGAGTCTTAACGATCATCTCTCTTAAACGATTTGAGAGAGATATAGGAGATAGAGAAAATGAAACAATATTTCCAGGTGAAGCAGACAGAAACATTTGGAACGGATTTTTCTACAACTTTGCTTACCTTATGCGATCAAACGCGTATCTATGAAAAGACACGGGCGTTTCTATATCAAGAGGGACATTATCTATTGACCAATTTTCCATTTGCACTCTCTGTAATATTTCTTTCTGTTTTATCTAATTTCTTGAATCGTCGATTGAATAGAAGTTATCGATTGATAGATAACCATTCACGCATCCTCCTCCATTTCATCTTCTGGCCAACAAGACCAAAATGAAATCGTTCAAAGTTGAAGGATTATTCGTTAAGAGACCCGTTAGGAAGTACTAAATGAACAAATAAAGCTAACTCATTAAATCAATATATTTACTGTATTCATGCGTATAAATCTCGATGTTCAGGGCTAGGTGTCAAAATGAAATTGATGGATTCGTAAATACGCATATCGTTAAATCCGTCAAATCTTTGCAAATTCCTCTTGCTTAATTTAAAATAGTCTTTTAACATTTTTCTCTTAACATTTCCTCTCTCTCTAGTCTATAGTGTCTACCTTGTAGACTCCAGTTTATATAAGCCACTTTTGCACTTTTCATCGTTTAAACCCTATTTAACATCATGAAACCCCTCGCTCTTACTACCCTTTCCCTCAATTTCCCCATCCTGCTACTCTATATCTTTCTCACACGTTCCAATTTCAAGGGTGATAAACAATTGTCAGCGAGCTCTTTCGTTTCTTGTTGCAATAATAATAATAATAATATATTTATCTTCTCTATACAGATCAAAAACGAGAAGATAAGTCATGGTATATGAATGTACTGATTGAAAACAATAAAGAAGAATAAACTGCAAAGATCAAGGAACGTAGATATTTGTAATAAATTCGCCATTGACAAAGGTTGCCTATTTACACGATTGTCCATTATGTTTAAAAAAATTAAAATTGAGCTGATATCTAAGAATTTCAATTCGAAATTGTTAAAATAGTTGCTTTGATGGTGATAATAGCGATCAATAAGCTGAATCAGCATAAAATAAATAGCGAACGATAAGTGGAATAACTTTTGCTACCTCTCTGTCACCATAGGTTGTTCACGAAAATATTCGAGGGTCTCCACCTTTGAAAAAATCATCAGTGGATTTGCCTACTACTCCTATGAAGAAAACAAAAGAAATAATTCGTTTTGACGGTAATTACAGAAAATCGCTATGTCCACCTACAAGCTCAACTACTTCCCCACACGTGGACTTGGCGAGGTTGGTTATTTTCACTTTTGGGATCACGCCGATGAAATAATATAAAATTGATCCTGAATTATGCAAATACGCTGATGACACGTAGTGACATTTTTGACATTGAACAACTTTATCAGGTAATGGGTGTTTCGTAACTGGGTTGCCATAAAATTTCTCCATTCCGAACGATTCCGAACGAACGAACGAAGTGGCACATAGTGGCGAGATATTAATGAAACCTAAATCTTGCAGGTTTCTCGTCAACTTCTCCATCTATCTGGAAAGCCCTTTGAGGACAATAGAATTTCCATGGGACAATGGCTCCAATTCAAGTCAGGTAAGCAATATACGATACTCATTTGTTTATTTATCATTTTTTATTAATTAAGTCATTAATTAATTTATTTATTTATTCTAATCACCTATACAATGGTAAGCTAATGTGAAGCTCTCAGACCACACCTGGCAAGTCCAATACATATATTATATTTTATCAACGTGCATATACACGAAACGAGACACATAAATATGATGAAAGTAGTTTGAAGTATAAACATATTTAATTTACATATTCAGAGACTCCGTTCGGACAGATGCCAGTGCTAGAGGTCGACGGAAAGCCTTTACCTCAGAGTTTCGCTATTGCTCGTTATCTCGCCAAGGAGTTCGGTACGTCGGATCTGTCATATTCTGAGCTCAGCTCTTATCAAGGCATCTACTTGCATGATCAAAAATTGATCACTTTTGTCTTATTACAACGTTTACAATGATTGTATTCACCTTTTGATATCAAAGTTCGCTTATCCTATTGGATAAAATATCCATGGGCCGTGCAATTTTCATCAGGCTAAGCGGGCAAGGACGCATTCGAAGCCGCATGGGTGGATGCTCTCGGAGATCAATTTAAGGATTACGTCAATGAGATCTGACCATTCCTCTTTGTCTGTTATGGATTCACTGATGGAGACAAGGTTGGGTAATTGAACAATTGATGGGATATTACAATTTGTCTCTTCATTTCGGACAAAATCTATTTCCTTTGATCATGGGAAATAAACCAAACCGAGAACGTCACCACTCGAAATGGTTTATGAAATTTTCGAGTGGTAAAGTTGAATCTCAATTGAAGCCACGCTTCGCCGTCGGCTAAGATAACAAATTAGTAAAAGCATTGGGGCAGTTCACTTCAGGCCGAGCTCCAGAAGGATATTTCCCACATTTCACCGATTCGCCTTGGCGACGGACATCCTTCAAAAACACTTATCTAACAGATATTCCCGATCCCATCCCCGATACGTTCACTTGAAGGAATAAATATTATTATTATTATTATTATTATTATTATTATTATTATTATTATTATTATTATTATATCGGAGAGCCCGCTCGCGACAAGCTCTTTGGTATATTTGAGAAGAAAGCCAAGGTAATGTTGGTTCCACCTATCATGCATATCCTCGGATAATGAGAGTGCTAAACATACCGTAGTCCCTGATTATGGATTAATTTCAGGAGAACGGTAGCAATGGTTTCCTAGTTGGGAATTCCCTGACCTGGATCGACCTTTTGGTAGCTGATCAGGTGGACGTTCTCGTGGGCTTACTCCCCGGTTTCCTCGACGCGTACCCAACCGTAAGTGGAACTTATCGCGTATTGTTACGAATCAATTGTTTTGGAATTAATTGTAAGCAAGTATGATTCAGCTTCTTGCCAACAAGACCAAGGTGCGATCGTGTCCCAAGCTGAAGGAGTGGCTCGATAAGAGACCCGACACCAAGTTCTAAGTGCATCATCCACTATTTCCTTCCAATAAATATTGTATGTCCGTCATTCTTCTCATTCTTGTCCGTTTTGAAGTTAGCGAGTGGTCGTCTATTCTTTCCTCCCTCTCTTTTCTTCCTCGGCAAGTTTCCCTGCCAAGCCGGAATGGTCACCGTGGCAGTGTAGACCAAGAAGATGGCTACCTCCCTACTGGATACCGTCCACAGCCTCTAGCAGTAAAAGTAAGCTGATTTGCGCGGTTCAATCGGGTCACAGGAACATCAAGAGCCACCTATCCCGCAAAACAATCATACTTCAACGCAACGCACGGACCACCAGCCGGGATGCCATTCACGTCAGAGCTCTCAATTCTTCTCCACAACCCCGAACACCTTCGGGGGGAGATACCCTATTGACCTCTTGATAAAACGTGTTTAAATCTCAAATCTATAGATCTCCATTGTGATGAAATAAAGTCCTGATTATGTTATTATAGTACAGTCATTATCAAGATTACCTGACGCTGAAACTGGAGTAGGGAATCTTTTGATAGTGATATAATTTTATCAATCAATTGACAATCGAATGCATTCAGCCCGTGGAGACCAATCCACATGAAAATTTGCACAGAGATATCAGAATCTTTCTAATCATCTAACAAGGAAACCGCAAAAGTCGGGGACGATCAATGCAAAATTCGTTGACACAGGTCGAAAAGGACCGCCCAGGAGGTCCCAGAACTGTTTTGAAATGTCCCCATATTTGCTTCCTTGGTACCGAAAATCGATTATGAAAATGAAATTTGGGCGCGAGACCAAGGGAATAGTGTCAAACACTCAAATAGTTAAAGCGTCAAAGAGTGTCCAAGGGTTCTATATGGCAAAATTTGTACCTACGCACAGAACTCTGATTGAATCTCTCTTTTTTCCCTATCTCTGTCTCTTTCATTCTCTCTCTGTCTTCCTATACTCTCTCTAAAGAGTCTATAGTTTCTACATTGTGCCCTCCAGTGTACATAAGCCACCTTTGCTCTCTAACTCTCTAGCTCACCGATAGCCTATTTATTATCATCCGACCTCTCGCTATTACTCTCCTCTCCATCAACCCTACATCCCTCTCTCACTCTCCCCCTTGAGTTTACCTCATTTTGTTCCAATTGATATTCTGTGCTCCGGCAATACTCTCTCAGTTTTTTAATGGTCGTATTCGAGTTGTAGCGGAGCTTTATTAAACATATATTTCTTAGAGAAAATCACCATGCCCACCTACAAGCTCAACTACTTCCCCGCACGTGGACTTGGCGAGGTTGGATATTTTCACATATTTGAAAGATATCTCTTTCTCTCTTTTTATATCTCTTTTTTGAGAGTCATGGATGAGATAAAATTGATTCTGAATAATGCAAAGTCGTTGTTGGAACTTTGCTGGTGAAGCGTGGAGAATGCGTAAGAAGGATCGAGAAAAGCTAGCGGTCTGCCAGAGGAAGATGGAGCGTAAGATGGTTGGTGTTACATTGATTGATAGATGGAGGAACGAAAGGATTAGAGGAACTACTGGATTGAAGGATTGGTTGGACGAGGCGGATAGAAGAATGCTTGTGTGGGCAGATAAGGTACGAAGGATGGACACTGATCGATGGGCCAAAATTGTCACCAATTGGATACCCTATCAATATGCTTCTCGAAGACCTGTTGGAAAGCCCCCTACTCGTTGGCGAGATGACCTAAGGAAGAGAATCGGTAAAGGATGGTGGAATATGCCCTACTCCCAATGGCTAACAACCATATCCCAGCACACCACAGTGTGAACCTGATAAATATTGAATTGAAAAAAGTCGTTGTTGGAACTGACTATGAATGAGGAGATAATAATCAAACCTGTTACTTCTAGGTTTCTCGTCAACTCCTCCATCTATCTGGAACGCCTTTTGAGGACAATCGAATCACCATGGAACAATGGCCCGAATTCAAGCCAAGTATAGAATTTAAGACATTTGTTACAAACCAATCAATACAATACAAAAACGAACCGCAAGTTGGGGAAATACGTGTTGGGGGAAAATGACACACCTCTATTTATCCAATTCCAAGCTAAAGTGGAACTCTGATCTGCCTACACTCGCTCATATTCCGTTGTAATGAAATCTTAAAGTGCGAAAAGAGGAGTACATCGATTAAAAAGTTAAATCCATGTTCAGAGACTCCCTTCGGTCAGATGCCAGTACTAGAGGTCGACGGAAAGCCTCTACCACAGAGTTTCGCCATCGCTCGTTATCTCGCCAAGGAATTCGGTACGTCGGCTCTGCCATATTTTGAGCTCAGGGGTCCGTCCAATCTGTCACTTTCGATCGAAAGTTCAGAAGAAAGTTCGCAACTTTCTAGCGAGAGTTCAGCAGAAAGATGCGAACTTTCCTCTCAACTTTCGTCCGAAAGCTCTCCTACCCCTCACATAGACAAGGGGTTTAAATACATCACACTATCTGAGAAAATTCAACAACTGAATTTTTTTGGTATCGACGAAAATGGATTTTTCTGTTTTATGTATGATAATTACAGGCACGATGAGTGTAGTTCACTGGTAATTGGAAATTCCTTCCAATTGAAAATTCGCTTCAGGATCTGACCACACAACGATTTTGCGACTTTTCCAAAAAAGTTTATTTCGAATCCAATCGATTCGGGAGTGGGTGCAATGGACTCCTTGGCGAATTCTAAGAAACTATTGCTGAGGAAAGTTTTTTGATCAAAGATCAACGAAGGCTGGAATTACGGAATTTTCAAAAAAAATTCACATTAAATTAATTCTTACTATTTTCCCATGGCCCAGGTAAATTTTTTATTTGCTCAATAGTTTCTGCATATTATATTACACCTTTAGTTTAAAATTGATAATTTTTAAAAAGTGGGAAATCTGTAAACGAATCAATTTTGTTCGTTGGACTTAATTGTGGTGAGGATTGGCGAGGTTTCCTAAAAAGTTTATTTGGAATCCTATCGATTCGGGAGTGGGCACATTCAAATACTTGTCTAATTCTAAGAAACTATTGCTGAGGAGAGTTTTTCGATAACCGGTCAACGAACGCTGGAATTGGGAATTTTCGAATAAAATGTGTACAATAAATTAATTCTCACTATTTTCCATGGCGAATGTAATCTTTTTATTTGTTCAATCGCTTCTACATGGTGAGAATTATGGAAAATAGTGAGAATTAATTTATTGTACACATTTTATTCGAAAATTCCCAATTCCAGCGTTCGTTGACCGGTTATCGAAAAACTCTCCTCAGCAATAGTTTCTTAGAATTAGACAAGAATTTGAATGTGCCCACTGCCGAATCGATAGGATTCGAAATAAACTTTTTAGGGAACGTCGCCAATCCTCACCACAATTAAGTCCAACGAACAAAATTGATTCGTTTACAGATTTCCCACTTTTTAAAAATTATCAATTTTAAACTAAAGGTGTAATATAAGAGAGACTATCTGACTCAGTGAACATATTTTGCTTATGGCTTGGCACTTGGCCAAAAAGTGATACGAACCGATCGGGCCCAAATCGTGCACAGTTGTAGTATGGGCTGACATGAGCTCACAGACGGAGTTTGGGTTCGTCATATCTGCACCCTCGCTAAATATCGTAAGTTCGATGAAGTGTCATCAAAATTTCAAAGTTTACGGATTCGTTCGATATGTGTATATGACGAAGGGCAATAGTAAGCAGGTAAATTCCACCAAGTATCATCCCGATCCAAAACAGTGAGACACAGAAAAAAATTTAAAAAGACATAAAAAATATTTTTCAATTTTATTTTATTTTTCCTACAATTGCCTATCGGTGAGGGTCATTTTTTACTCCTTCAATTTGACGAGTATTCATTAGTGTAACTACTGTATGAAAATGAATTAAAACAAATTGGGAAAAAGTTGCCTTATTCCCGAAAAACCACGATTAATTCGCCTTTTTATTGCAAACTGAGCCGATTAAGCATGGGCAGGATACGGTAATGCAAATGCGGAAATTCAAAATTCGGCAATAACTATTGGTTTTCATTCGATTTCAGTATTATATTATTGTTTTCTTTTATCATTTGTTAGTTATCTGAATATTTGAATAGTAATATCACACTATTTTTCGGAAAAAAAATATCAATTTAGAAGTTGTGAATTTGCATAACCGTAACCGGTGAATGCTTATTCGCTCAGTTGGCGATAAAAAGGCAAATTAATCGTGGTTTTTCGGGAATAAGGCAACTTTTTCCCAATTTGTTTTAATTCATTTTCATACAATAGTTACACTAATGAATACTCGACAAATTGAAGGAATAAAAAATGACCCTCACCGATAGGCAATTGTAGGAAAAATAAAATAAAATTGAAAAATATTTTTTATGTCTTTTTAAATTTTTTTCTGGGTCTCACTGTTTTGGATCGGGATGATACTTGGTGGAATTTACCTGCTTACTATTGCCCTTCGTCATATACACATATCGAACGAATCCGTAAACTTTGAAATTTTGATGACACTTCATCGAACTTACGATATTTAGCGAGGGTGCAGATATGACGAACCCAAACTCCGTCTGTGAGCTCATGTCAGCCCATACTACAACTGTGCACGGTTTGGGCCCATTCGGTTCATATCACTTTTTGGCCAAGTGCCAAGAGAATGTCACTTGAGCCAGATAGTCTCTCATAATATGCAGAAACTTTTGAGAAAATAAAAAAATTACCTGGACCATGGGAAAATAGTGAGAATTAATTTAATGTGAATTTTTTTCTGAAAATTCCCGAATTCCAGCCTTCGTTGATCTTTGATCAAAAAACTTTCCTCAGCGATAGTTTCTTAGAATTCGCCAAGGAGTCCATTGCACCGACTCCCGAATCGATTGGATTCGAAATAAACCTTTTAGGAAAAGGCGCCAAATCGTTGTGTGGTCACCTCCTGAAGCGAATTTTCAATTGGAAGGAATTTCCAAGTACCAGCGAACTACACTCATGGAACCTGTAATTGTCATACATAAAACAGAAAAATCCATTTTTCGTCGATACCACACATATGTCGACTTTCTCAGATAGCGTGTTTTACATACTTGTAAGAATGCCTACGGCGAACCCCCTCTGGTATTTTGCCGCTTAAAGTCTACTTAAACTTTCCCACTTTAAGTAGACTTTAAGTAAACTTAAAGTGAGACGTAAGTCTACTTAAAGTGGTGTGGTATACTGTAATGCATTTCGTCAAATGTTCTTTCACTTAAAGTTTACTTAAAGTCTACTTAAAGTCTGTGGCGTAGTTTAAGTAGACTTTAAGTGGCAAAATACCAGAGCCAGACGGGTTAGGCGCACCTCTCCTCACAACTTTCATTCGAAGGCTCTCCTACCCCTTTGATGTGTAAGGGGCTTATATACTTGTATTAAAGACTTCGGCAAACCCCAGACGGGTTTGGTGACAGTCGCCCGCCCCTTCTAGCTTGAGTTCAAACGAAAATCCGTGAGCGCGCACAAGACTTCTTTTGCAGTTTTTGTATAAATAATAAGAGTTTTCTTTTAAAAAAATTATAACATATTGAACACACACTCATAAGGAGTTGAGTAATAACAATTTCACCATCACACTATCACTTTTGTAAATTCAAGTTTCGTCGCAACTTTATGTAAAGCTCCGTTTACTTTTTCTGCTCCTCTTCAAATGCACACTCTCTCGCCTGCTCTAACCGACCTCGCAACAAAGTTCGCAACTTTAGTCGCATCTTTTCGTCGCAACTTTCGACGCAACTTTTGTTAGAGAGAATTAGAGAGCGTGTATTTCGAGAGATTTAGAGAAAAAGATGCGAAGAAAGTTGCGAACTTTGTTCGCAACTTTCTTCGCATCTTTTTTGACAGATTGGACACACCACAGATCTTATCCAGGAATCTTATCGTTGTGTACACAATGATTACAATTCATTCACCGATTTGATCTAAGTCCTCTTGGATAACATTTCCATGGACCGTACAATTTTTCATCAGGCTACGCCGGAAAGGACGCATTCGAATCCGCATGGGTGGATGCTCTCGGAGATCAATTTAAGGATTACGTCAATGAGATCAGACCATTCGTACTCGTCCATTATGGATTCACTGAGGGAGACAAGGTTGGATTATTGAAAACGATATATGCAATACAAATTTTTTCACAAACAATATTTTGCCTTGACCATAGGCCCAACCGATAAAGCGATCACTCACAACGGTTTATGCAATTTTCAAATATTAAAGTTTAAACACAATTTCACGGTTTGCCGTCAGCAAAGAATTCGTAAAAAAGACGTAAGCAGATGAAAACATTAAGACATTTAATTTCAGGACAAGATCCAGAAGGATGTCGGAGAGCCTGCTCGTGACAAATTCTACGCTATTCTCGAGAAGAAGGCTAAGGTTTGACAAATTCCGAAACTTACTGTGCTTACAAGGGAGCTCTGTGGTCTTGTCTTGGCCATATGAGAAGGCACTATCATGACTAGATTAAGTTCTCGATGGTGATTACGAATCTCTTTTTAGGGCTGCATAGACGACCTGAGTTTCGAGAAAATCGATATTGAAATTCCGATGGTCAATTCGAAAATTTTCGGTGGATAGTACACAAACATTTCCTATGAGTTGGTGAGCTCATCTATCAACCTCCGAAGCAACGACCTGTGTAGTGTAGTGGATAAGGTGTCCGGGTTAGATTTTGACTGTCACTGGTTCGATCCCTCTTGCAGAACTTTTCTTTTGCTGATTTTCTTTATGTCAAGATGAAACATCAAAAAACATTTTTTTTAAAACATCAAGTAAAACATCAAAAAACATCGAGATCAAAGATCATTCTGTGTGTGTGTGTGTGCGCGCGCGCGATCTTTAACAACAAAATGATCAAAAGAAAATCGATTCTTGAAGAAAAAGAATGATCTTTGATCTCGTTGTTTTTTATGTTTTACTTGATGTTTAAAAAAAATGTTTTTTGATGTTTCATCTTTACATAAAGAAAATCAGCAAAAGAAAAGTTCTGCAAGTGGGATCGAACCAGTGACAGTCAAAATCTAACGCGGACACCTTATCCACTACACTACACAGGTCGCTGCTTCGGAGGTTTATAGATGAGTTCACCAACTCATAGGAAATGTTTGTGTACTATCCCCCGAAAATTTTCGAATTGACCATCGGAATTTCAATATCGATTTTCTCGAAACTCAGGTCGTCTAGGCAGCCCTAAAAAGAGATTCGTAATCACCATCGAGAACTTAATCTAGTCATGATAGTGCCTTCTCATATGGCCAAGACAAGACCACAGAGCTCCCTTGTTAGAGCCGTCGATATTACTCATTACGTTGACCGCAGTAAAGTACTCTTGTGTGATTGGAATGTGATATTATTACTTCGTAATCACCGCTTTCTTCGATATTATCGATTGATTTCAGGAGAACGGTAACAATGGTTTCCTCGTTGGAAACTCCCTGACATGGATTGATCTTTTGATAGCTGATCATATGGATATTCTCGAAGGATTCGTCCCTGGTTTCTTCGATGGGTTCCCAACCGTAAGTGGAATTTATCGTGTATTTTGAGGAATTTCTTCTTTGGAATTAAGTAAGTATGCTTCAGCTTCTGGCCAACAAGACCAAGGTGCGATCGTGTCCCAAGCTGAAGGAGTGGCTCGATAAGAGACCCGTTACGAAGTTCTAAATGAACATCTCATTCCGTCAATATATGTACTGTATTCATTTGTGTAGATCTCAATTGTGTCAATTGTGATAAATGTGATAAATAAATGTGATAATATTAACAGCCGATATTATAGCAAGAATACTTTAAGAATTTATTATTATCAAATCATTTAATTTCGATTGAATAACATTTCCTTTTGTAGTCAGCAACACGTTGCTACTATCTATATTCGATGCGGTGTAATGATAAATATAATTCATGCTGTCTTTCATATCTAAAATCAGATTATTCTCCGTCAACAATGATAAAGTATCACGATGGAAGGTCTATCTTTTTTTTTGGAAATGCTATCCTTGCTCTAGATTAAATGATTGCTGACTCGAAAATGGGCAAAATTTGTACCTACGCACATGTGCACATTTATAACTGTCTGATTGAATCTCTCTATCTCTGTATCTTTCCTTCTCTCTATATGTCTTTCTGTATATCTTACCCTCTCTATTTCTCTCTCTAAACAGTCTATAGCTTCTACCTTCTAGCCTCCAGTGTACGTAAGTAACCTTTGTTCTCTAACTCTCTAACTCAGCGCTCGCCTATTTAACATCGTCCAACCTCTCGCTCGTACTCTCTTTTCCCTCCATCTCTAGTTTATTACTTTTATAATAATTTTCCCGATCTATTTTTAAACTCTGCGTTCTCGTAATCCTCCCTCTCAATTTTGTATTCGTAGCCATAACTTCGGATTGTCACCAAACTTTATTTAACTTATATTTATAGAAAATCAGCATGCCCTCCTACAAGCTCAACTACTTCCCTGCTCGCGGATTTGGGGAGGTTGGATAGTTTCACATATTTGAAAGATATCTCGGTCTACATCAAACCGAGGAAAGAATGATATAAAATTGCTTTTGAATAATGAAAAGCCGATGTTGGAACTGAGTGGGGCATAACAATCAAACGTGATCCTTCTAGGTTTCTCGTCAACTCCTCCATCTATCTGGAAATCCCTTCGAGGACAATCGAATCATCATGGAACAATGGCCCGAATTCAAGCCAAGTATGAAATTTACTAATGTTATTACAAAACAATATATGCAATACAAATCAACCGTGAACCGCGAGTTGGGCAAAATGTTTTGGGAAAGTGAAACAGGATGGTGGGCTGCACCGTGCTCGACCATGTCTCTTGTGAGCGGTTGCGGGGCATGACTCTGGTTCAGGATTTCGTACGTACAGCGCTGAAGAGGAAGTGGCTCTGGGTGCATAAGCTCGCCAATGACGAGTGCTCGAAGTGGAGCCGATCCGTGATCGAGTGGTTCCCCCGTCGGAGCAGAAGAAAAGGGAGGTCCCCGACAAGATGGAGCGACCTCTTTCGGAAGACAGTTGGATGTAACTTCCTAAGCGAAGCGAAGAGCAGGAATTGGATCGCTATGCATAACAGAGCCTTCGACCTAACGAACTCTTGATAAATGTGTTTCAAATGAAAATGAAATGAAATGAAACAAAAATCCATATTCATTGTCAGATACTCCTTTCGGCCAGATGCCAGTGCTCGAAATTGACGGAAAACCTCTACCTCAGAGTTTTGCCATTGCTCGTTATCTCGCCAAGGAGTTCGGTAAGTATGCTCGTATTTACAAATTTCTTGGATCGTGCATTTTTCTTTAGGCTACGCGGGCAAGGACGCATTCGAATCCGCATGGGTGGATGCTCTCGGAGATCAATTCAAGGATTACGTCAATGAAATCAGACAATTCCTCGTAGTTTGTTATGGGTTCGCTGAGGGGGACAAGGTTGGGTACTTCAACTATTGATTAAAATTAAAAACATTTCACACGCAATCTATGTTTTTGTTAATCGAAAAAACGTAATCAGATAGCATCTAATTTCAGGACAAGCTTCAGAAGGATGTCGGTGAGCCCGCTCGCGACAAGTTCTTTGGCATTCTTGAGAAGAGAGCCAAGGTAAGCTCCTTGTAGCTATCATGCTTAGCTACCTTGGATAATCGACACACCGTAGCACCTGATTATCGATTGATTTCAGGAGAACGGCAGCAATGGTTTCCTCGTTGGTAATTCCCTGACCTGGATCGATCTCGTCATCGCTGATCATATGGACGTCATCGAGGGATACGTCCCAGGTTTCCTCGACGGATACCCAATCGTAAGTGAACATTATCGCATGAGTAAATTTTGGAAATTATGAAAATGTGATTTTAGCTGCAATCCAACAAGACCAAGGTGCAATCTTGTCCCAAGCTGAAGGAGTGGCTTGATAAGAGACCCGTTACCAAGTACTAAATGAACAATAAACTATCTCATTCCATCATTATATGTATTGTGCTAATTCGTGTAGATATCGACTGTGATAAAGTACATTTTTTCGTATTCTTTACTCCATCATATTATATAGATCAAGAAATGTGATGGCATGAATTGATCGATGGATGTCCGTGGCTCTGATAGCGATATTCTCGCTTTTGAATATGTGACACCGTATTACGAATATATATTTATCACATGCTCACGCATGAACGATACGGTCGAAAAATTGTGAAATAATAATTAATCAATATACTCTCAAAAACAATAGATGAAGGATGGGGGAACGTTTGTTTTATGTTTCCTAACCATTAATGGTGGTTATGATTATCGTCTCGTGGTACGATGATTAAGTGAGTGTCATGCTCACAAGTGGATAAACAACGTGTAGTATACACGCGTTCACGTGTACTGGTTTAACACTGCCTCTATCACAATCTGTTGTTCTCAGCCTCTCTGACTCACTTCCTATCTCTATCCCATTCTCTAGTTCATCAACTTTTCTCCGTCTGTTGGGTCTCCCCGTGGCTTTTTGTGCATTTTTGTGTGCAATGGATATCTCTCCATGTCTCAACGTGTATTTTCTGCATCTTTTGTACCCCTCTCTAGTTTGTTATCATTATTCACCAATACCCCTTCCTATATCAACTGAACGATTTGAGAGAGAGAGAGTGATAAGAAAGGATAGATAATAGGGCACATAATTTGCATGCTTTGCAAACAGAAGCATTTGGAATGGATCTTTCTACAAATTTGTTTATACCCTGCCTGCGATCAAACGTGTATCTATAACACAAAACACTGGCATTTCTCTATCAAGAGAGACATGATCTCTTCAACAACTTCTCCATTTGCACTCTCTGTAATCTTTCGTTTAGTTTTATCTTATTTATTGAATCGATTGATAGATAACCATTCACGTTTCTTCCCCTTGACTTCCTATCACTAGTACACTCTCGACATTTTATACATGAGACAGTCTCTTTTTTCTTTGTTCCTTGTTCCTTTGGTTTTTAGCAAATCGTAATATACAAATGATTTCAGTGATTTCCATGCCCTCATACAAGCTTCACTATTTCGATTTACGTGGATATGGAGAGGTTGGATCATAGTATCTAATATATTTCTAAAGATTAAAGTAATACCCTGAACTAATTTGAAACTTTCGGCTCTGGCCACACTCTCTCGTTATTGTCAATAGGAAGAGTAAAATTAGATCCTTTAACAAACTTTGATTTCTTCATATCGTCGGGTTCTTTCATCGCAGTCACCGAAAACATGCAATATGATGATTGTTCACTGTTTCTCTCACTTTCAAAGGATATTTATTCTATTTCCAGGTATCGAGGATTCTCCTTCATTTAGGAGGCGTTGAATTTGAAGATCACCGCATTACTCAGGAAGAGTGGCCGGAGTTGAAACCGAGTAAGTTGACTGAATTGTGTTTCCTATAATCCTTTCCGTTGTCTATTTTTTTTTTAATTATAATGAAATCATCTCAGAGACTCCGTTCGGACATATTCCTGTTCTCGAAGTCGATGGAAAGTTCATTCCTCAAAGTTTCGCCATCGCTCGCTATCTCGCGAAGGAATTTGGTAAAGAAAAAAAGGAATTTCTCAAGCTTTTGGTTCAATCTTTATTGTGTGATTGAGCACAGTGATTTGGCTTGAAAAGATTATTTTTATCTAAATTCAATGGTTTTTTTATGTTCCAAAATAAGATCAGAATAAGAAAAAAATATCAAAGTGGAGAATTTTTTAATATTTTCATCACTGCAGCACAGACAAGTGTATTATTTAGGCTTTGCTGGAAAGAGTCCATTCGAGGCAGCATGGGTGGATGCTCTCGGTGATCAATTCAAAGACTATCACTTAGAGATGAGACCATTCTTCATGGGAATCACTTCTGAGCACAAGGTAAACCATAGAAAGGATCTTTCAAAATAATATTTTGCTCCAATTCATGATGATGTGAGTTAAATTTGCTCCACCCCCATCAATAAACCAATCTTTATCGATAATGAAGCTATTGATTATTTAATTCCACTTTACATTATGAATAATTATTTTGTTCAGGATAAGCTTCTGAAGGAGATCGCTGAACCAGCTCGCGATAAGTTCTTCGGAATCATCGACAAAATCTTCAAGGTTGGGTTTTTTTCAAAACTTCTTTTTGCAAAGCTTTCTGAATAAGATGGATCGTGGAAAGTATAATTCAAAAATCACTTGCGTCAGAACCTACATTGTATAATAATAAATGTTTGATATTTTAATGTTATAACATACACTTAAAATATACATTGCGATGTAAATGTTTAGGATAACGGTAACAACGGTCATCTCGTTGGTGATTCTCTGACATGGGTTGATATCGTGATTGCTGATCACATTCAATCTCTCGAGAAGTGGCTTCCCGGATTCTTCGATTCTTTCCCAACGGTATGCATCAAAGTATATTATTAAACATATGAAATCTTTATTTATCATTTACATTTTGTTATTTCCGTACCACTTCTTCTATTGATTTTCTTTTTTTTCCAGGCAATCGCCCTAAGGGACTCTGTATTTACTATTCCGAAAGTCAAGGAATGGATCGAGAAGAGACCTGATAATCCATATTAATTAACAATAATCTCGCATTTGTAATTTTACATGCTACGTTCGGAAGTTTCATTGCTTCAGTATATAATAAAGGAATGGCCTAGACCTTGTCTTTGTAGTTCGTTTGGTCATATTTGCCATTGATATCTTTGTTTAATTTCCAAGTCCTTTCCGTAAATATGATGATCATGATAAAGTATTCCGATTTTACAAAATATTAAAACACCAATCAATAAACTACAGTATCATTGTTTTTTTACGTCGAGTTCGAAGTATTCAGTCTGTACTAACCCTACTTTGAACGGTTATAATTAG